>APFE030544085.1:0-10026 GCA_000404065.3 Pinus taeda
TCCCAGAAGGAAATATGTGGTTACCTATGGGATGACTAATATTTGCATGCAGGACTTCAGTTAGAACTCAAGTGAGTTGAGTTTAGTGGATTGGAGGTGCAGTGATGGAGTTGTGTTCAGTTTAGCTTTGTTAAACTGGTTGTATTTAGTCTAACTGGAAAATAGACTAGAGATGAGTTGGGTGAATTAGTTATTAATTAATTCACAAGTTATTAACTCATAATACAACTAATGAATACATCAGTTACTCAGTTGCATGTCAGTGCATGTTCAAGTTCAGCAGGGCAGGTGTTAGAGAATCGATTGCTATCAGTTGTGACATTAAGTTTTGCATCAGATATTGCCACAATAAGGGGATTGGGTATGCCAATGAGTTTGGCCACGTATTTCCCACATTTGTAGCTTGTGCTACGTGATTTAGCCAAGTAATATGTGGTTGCCTTGGAATTATCATCATTTCTTGAGCAGGTATTGAGCAGCAGAGGCAGGCAAGCAGCGAAGGAGATTTGAGCCAGTGATTGATTCAGATCTGATCTGTATTGTGTGTAACAGAGGTGGAGATACTTGTGAGAAGTATTATGCTGTGTAATGTTACATGACTCAATCATTAATATACAGATAGTTGGGGTTTTTAGCGAGATGCTTTCCCGGGATACATACTGTGTTAATGTGTGAATGCTCTTGATGTTTTATTGTTATTGATGCTGCTATATTGATGATCAACGTAGAGAGCTTATGTATTGTGTATGTTTTCCGCAATAGTACATGATCAGGATAATCTCTGTTGAATATGTGTTAAATTATTCAAAATTTCTACACATTTTGTGAATGGACCAACGACAATGACAGGGTGGAGAGGAGCAGGTGGAGCGTGCATCTTATGATAAAAAATTTGGCAATTGTGGCATTTCTGGACTGCAGTGAGACAATCTTTGAATAAGGATGCCTAGAAATAGCCATCGCGCAAAATATTTTGGGTTGTGGCATACCCAGACATATGACCGCCACATGCTCCAGAGTGACAGTCATTAAGAACCTTTTCAGCCTCATCATGAGTAAGACAATGGCGGAAAACAGAATCCACCCCACAACGATAAAGAGTATCTCCAATAATAGTGTAAGGTTGGGATTGGAATCGTATTTTCCGGCACTGAGATCATGAAATGTCTGGCTGAAAATATTGGGTCTAAAGATAGACAACGATATCCCCATACCATGGATCAACAGTGCTAATAAGGAACAAGGATTCATCCGCAATGGGTTCTTCCACCACATGTTCGGTATCAGCACGAGGGAAGTCACACATCAATTCTGAAAAAACCAAAGAATTCTTTGACTTGGCCTTCTCAAATTCCAAGTCAAATTCCTGCAAGATGACAATCCATTTGGAATACTTGCCCCCTAGCAACTGTTCAGTCAAAATGTATTGTATAGGGTTACAATCAGAAATGACCGTGGTTTTGCGTAACAAAATGTAATGACGAAATAGCTGAACATTTTGTATTGCAGCTAAGGCCAGTTTCTCCACATGTGAATATTTTAACCCAGTTGGAGTGAGAGTCCGACTAAGATAATAAAGCACATGTTCACTTTTGAATTCATCCTGTTGAACCAAAACCATTCCAATGGTGGAATGGGAAGTGGCGAGGTACAACAAGTAATCCTAGTTGTAGTTGGGAGGATGCAATAACGGTGCATTGGTCAACGCTTGTTTAAGTGCATCAAAAGATTTGTCAGCTATCTCGTCCCAAAAGAATGGAGTGTTCTGTTTCAACAACTGGGTAAAACCCTTTTTAATCTCGGCGTAGTTAGGAATGAAATGACGTAAAAAGTTTGCTTTCCCTTGCAAAATCTGGAGTAGGTGAAGATTCGAAGGAGGTGGTAACTTGACGATGGCTTCAACCTTCGAAGGATCAACACGAATGCCAGCTTTGGATACAACAAATCCCAATAAACGACCCGTTTCTATAGAGAAAACACACTTGTGCAGATTCAGCCTAATCTGATAATGCCTACATCTCATAAAAATTGCTCGTAAATGAGTGAGATGGTCGGCTCTACATAAAGAATGAGCTGGTAAATCATCGAGATAAGGCTGCACAACGTGCTTGATGTCATGAAACGCATAAGACATGGCCCTTTGAAAAGTTGCTCCGGCGTTCTTCAATCCAAAAGGTAACTTGCAATAAGCAAATGTCCCCCATGGATAGATGAATTTCGTTTTTGGTTGATCGGCAGGTAGAATGTTAATTTGATTATAACAGGAAAAGCCATCCATAAAGGAGAAAATTTCACTATCGGCACAATCGTCGATAATTTGATCGATACAGGGTGTGGGATAATTGTCCTTGGGACAAGCACGATTGATATCCCTATAATCAATACATATTCTTATTGTCCCTTGTTTTTTAGTAACTGGAACAATATTCGATACCCAATCCATCAAAGGAATTGGATAAATGAAACCTGCTTTAAGTAATTTCTCAACTTTTGCTGTGATGGCAACAGCTTTTCGTGGGTGTATCTGATGCAAACGTTGCCGGATGGGTTTAGCATCCGAGTAAGTTTTGATCTCATGAACAACGATTCAAGGATCAATTCCTGGCATTTCCTCATAGGACCAGGTAAACATGTCACAGAATTCTTGAAATAGGGCTTTATATGTTTTGACTTTAGTGTCCGTACAAGAAGCACCTATGTGAATGTTTTCAACAATCCCAGGTTTGACTGAAATGTCAATAGGAACCGTTCGAGAAATATTGGCTAAATTTTGTTCAGAACCAGGATGTCTCAATCGATTTTTAGGTTCTTTGACATATTCAGCAGTAAAAATAGAGGAAAAATCATTTTCAAAATGATCAATCTCAGGTAAAAACGAAGATCGATGATGAAGATCTTTCCATGGTAACGCATCAACAAACAACAGTTCCCAAATTTGCTCATCGGTGTGAATGGTTTCAGAAAAGGTTGTTGAATCTAAGGTTGAGATTGAAAGTGATTTTCCATGGATCTCATTCACTAGATCAATATTGGTTGAACTTGAGTCAGAAAATGACTGTACGGCCTGATAAGCAACTTCAAAGGGACTCAAAGGCATGCCATCACCAAAAGAGTCCACCTCGGAATCGAATGGAACAATCCAAGGATCATCAAGAATAACGGATTCTGATGAAATCATATGAATAGTCACGAAAGGAGACGATACGTTGGGAGGAGGAAATGAAAACGTTTCGAGTAAACCCAAATCTTTAACTAATCCTACCCCAACATCCTTATAAGGGATAGCGGTTTTATCGACATGTTGAATACTCTCAGCAGAGGATGGGAGATGAAAAGTAAGTTAGCTGATCTATTGTAATGATCTTTCCATTATGTGGAAACTTAATAAGCCGAAAGACCGATGAAACAACAACAGTCATGGCGTAAGACCAGCTACGACCCAAAAGAAGCTTGTAATCGAGAGGGGCATTAACCACCTCCACATCTAGATTAACAGTTTTTCCTTCTACCCCTATAGGTAAGTCCTATAAAATGCCATAAGGATGAAACCCTCGACCATCAAAGGCCTTCAGAATCGTTGGGGATTGATTAAGTTTACGAGAACCAAGGGTTTTCCAACACTGTATCGACATAATACACGTTGAAGCTCCCTCATCAATCACAGTCCTAAAACAAGGTTTGTTTTTTACTAACACTAGAATCTGGGAAGCCATTTGATGAGGTAAACGAGGTGTACTATTTTCTAAATCAAAGACTATGAGGTTTGAGTCCTGAAGATCAATAGCTCCTATAGCCGACAATAGCATTTTATGCTGTGCTAGACAAGATTGTAGCACCTCCAAAGCCGACATTGTTGAAGGGGAAACAACCAAATCTTCAACAACGTTATAGTTCTGAGTAGCTCTCGCATGTGGATTGAAAGATGACTTTCGAAGTATACCCTTATCGGGTGGCTTGATTACTAAGTCGAGATTTGATTTCTCAATCTATAGTGGATTAGAACCAGACAAAGCTGAGGTTGATGGACTGGAATTAGAAGATTCCGCTTCCTTACCACCAATAGGACTCTTACTTCCATAATCTTGTGAGCGTGTCGCAATCCTTACATATGACATCATCATTATGGGCTCTTCCAAGGCACTAGAGGAAGAACTTATCATTTTACAGTCTTGACTCGGAAAAGGATCCTTCAAAATAGTAGGTGTTTGTGAACCTTTAACAATTTTCGCAACCTCGACACAATGTGGAGAATCTCTTGTAAAATGCTCCTCATAGCAGATGAGACAAGGATAGTGAGGTTTACATTTCTCGTCAGTAGATTCAGGGTTATTTGATTTTTCCTTCGAGTTTTGCTTATTCTTCTTCTTGCCTTTCTTCTTACCGTTAGATTTTGATTTGGTCATAGATGATTCTACGACATGGACATCGGTAGAAATTTCAGTTGACGACTCTCCCTTCGGGGAATCTGGTAAAGTTATAATAGGAGAAGAATTCTTGGAGGATTTCTTCTTACTCTTGGTATTAACAGTACCAATCATAGCGTCAGTGGCATGAGACCCTAAGAGAGGTGTAGTTATTTGATTTTGTTTCGGAAGGTCGAGGATTTTCTCATGTAAAGTACCTAACTACGTATAAACTAAGTCAAGGTACTGAGCTTGAGAAATTACTTTCTCTTTGGTAACTACTCCTGCCTTGGCTACATCTTCAGTTATTTTAGGTAATAATGATTTTACAAACCATTCTGCCAAAATTTAGTCCAGGATAAAAACTTTCACTAAACAACGTCGACGTCGCCATTCATGAATATGGTCTAAAATATATGTGGATTTTGACTGTTTTAATGAATTTAATAATTCTGTTCCATTGTCATATCAGATTGGCAGCTGAAAATGAGTAAGGAAGGAAGTGGCTAACTGACTAAAATTGTAAAAAGAGCCTCGTTGCAACTCAATGTACCACTTGGTTGCAAGGCCAATCAAAGTGCATTGAAAAAGACAAAGACGAATTGAATCATCTATAATGGAATTCGATGCACACCAGAGATGGTAAGTCATCACATTATTAGACGAATCTTATCCTGACTTCCCCCCAAACTTTGGTATATCACTGGGCAACTTATTCGGTGGCCAAAACAAAAGATAATTAATGGGATCATTCATAAGGCGCGACAAGTCAAGTAAATCCAAAGTTGCTATAAACGGTATGGTTCGGATCCCGAAAACTTGGGGCCATAAGAACAGCCCCAAGAGGAGGATATCTAGGATAACTTGGTATCGGATTTGCATTTGGGATATTATATCCACCTGGAAAACTAGGATTAACTGGACCATACTGGGGTTGTTGAGGTTGTTGATAAGTATACCTAGGGTACGGTTGATACTGATAAGCCGGGTTCTACACAGCAGGGTCGAATTGGTACTGTCCTTGGTATGGTTGATAAGTAAAGGGGTTGACTTGTGACAACCGTACTAGGCCCAGGTTGTCCTACAGGCATCGAAACCAGAGTATGGATTGTAGGTCCGGACTGAGGTAAAGAGGCCTGAGGAGTCAATACAGGAGTAGTAGAAACTGGAGCTGTTGATACTCCAGAAATAGGTGGAGTGGATTGAACAGAGGCCGCAGTAGTTGTAGTAGATGTTTGGGATGGAGTTCGAGGTGAACTAGGCCCAGACTGATGAGCTACCCAAGGTGTAGAAGTTTGGGTAGTAGGCTGGACAAGTTGCTGGGGTGAACCAGAAATCAAAGACTGTCCAAATTGAGATGACAACTGCACACTGGGTTGCGGAGTCTGTTGATCCCACACCACGTTCATTCTAGGGTATGGACCCATAACAGGTTGAGCATATTGAGGACCAAAGCCAGGTTGAGTGTAAGGTTGATAATTATACGGTACATTTCCCGGTCCTTGAAAAAATGATTGACCTGAAGGTGGCTGAAAATATTGAGGTTGCTACTGACCTTGAGGTTGGTACTGACCTTGCGGTTGGTACTGACCTTGAGGCTGGTACTAACCTTGAGGCACATATTGATACTGGGGTTGACCTTGAGGTACATATTGGTACTAGGGTTGACCTTGAGGAAAATATTGTCCCTTAGGGATGTATTGTCCTTAAGGTTGCTCCCCAGGCGGTAATGGACTACCTTGAGGTTGCCTCCCAGGTGGTATTTGAGTACCTTGCGGCTGCCCCCTAGGCGCTATCGAACTACCTTGAGGTTGCAGATTAGGAGTAGTACTAGACATCATAAGGATCTCTTCGACACTTAACGGTTTAGTTCCGTTATTACCAGGAGAAACTACATATTCAATGGGTTGAGGAGAGGCTCCTGAAAATTTACCAGATAAAGGCTGATACCCAGGAGGAATAGAAGGACCGCCATGTAAAAAACTTTCTGGCGTCTGAGAAAACAAGGATGACTGTCTCGACATATTCAAAGGAGGATAATAACCTCTAGGTGTTGGATGGAAAGGAAATTGAGGTAGTGAAGACGCGAGACCTGGATTTTCTAAAAAATTAGTCAATGAAATATACCAAGTGTCACCTCTAATGGGACTGTAGAAAATGGATTCACGCTCCCTAAGTTCGATAGTTGGTTGATTTCCAGGGATGCATATACCTTCGTTCGGACTCGAACTTACAATTTCTTCTATGGAAATGAGTCCAGAAGGAAGATTCTCGGTAATGATATTTTCTACCTTGGGTGAACTAGGACCATTAGAAGGAGGAGAAGCAAATCCCGAACACGGAGTAGTAGCAGGTTCAGTCTTAGGTTCAGAGATATCAGGTTCTTAGGCTAATGAGCTAGTAGGAGTGATAATTCCAGTCACCTCAGAAAATGAAATCAGTTCAGAGATATGTTCTGTTGCTTGAACTAGATGATCAGGATGTATGATTAATGAAGACTCTCCAGCCTCCGGTGACCCAACTCTACTTTCACTAGGTGTGACAAGAGCTCGCAGCCCTTCAAGTTGACTCGGTGTAAATTCAGGAGGCTGCCCCCGAAGTCAACGGGATTGTCTCGGTAATTCAACGACGATTAATTATTTAATTACTTCACACGAAAAAAAAGAAAAACTCAAGAAAACCACCTAAAGTATCTAAAGAACCAAACAATTTGAAGCACATGCCTAATAAATCTAGGAGATCAAACCACACACAAACAATATCTTTCCGGATTGAAAACACTAGTTGGTGATGAAATCCAACGTCGCAGAATTTAATACAGAAATGGCGGTTGGAACAATTACCCCGACAACCTGCTTAATGAAACAGACTGGCACAAGTTTCTCCACTATAACCGTCTCGAGTGAAGATAACCCCCCAGAGAGTCCAAGTGAGTCTAGTCGACGTCTTCTCCAGGTAGAGTGGGATCTTCCCTCCATTGTCACTTAGGAAAGAATCCTAAAGATTATGGCCACTAAGGTCACCAACAGAAACAAATATACCTGGGGGAACAGTCTATGATCGGATACGCATCCAAGGGTAGAGTAACAAGCTCAATCCCCATGAAGGTTCCTTAACATAATCCAAGGTTTGTCAACAAGTGACCCCAGGCTACTCGACAATGGTCAATCCGAGGTTTACCGTTTTTAATATGTGAATATCTTCTATCGTTCCCAATGAGGAAGGATTGATTCCCACACTGGTTTGGATATGATCTCGTGCTTCTCCTTTAAGAGGAGCTTTCCCAGAGCATAGATGTAACAATTGAAATTTCTCCCTACCACAAGATCAACTACTTGTTTGTTTAAACTATCTTGGAGAGTTAATTACTCCCTACTCCAAGATACTAGCCTAAGCTATGTTGGTGAAAAGAGCCCTAGAAAATAAAAAGATTGCTAGATGGATTTTAATTAAGCATTAATTGTATTGTTTGTTTCTTAAGTCAATGGGTGAGGAGATGAAACTTTATGGTGTGAAGACTCGACTCCAAAACACCAAAAAATGCACCTAAGATGATAACAATTCCTTTTCCTTTTCAATGAATTTCTAGCTAAGGAAGAGTTGAAAATGCAATGCTTTGAAAATCAAATCTTTCTCTTCACATACAACTGAAAGGAAAACTTTTTATCTTTTTCAAAAAATTTAAAAACGAGACTACTAATCACGCTCACAGAAAATCCCTTTGCTTTTCAACAATCAAAAACTACAAGAATTAACAATTATTTTGAGAGAGCTTTTAAGATTTCTAGAAAAACTCTAAAGAACTATTGAAAACAAAATTTTCAACAAGCTTCTATAATTTATATAAAAAACTCAAAACTATAACCTAATCTTGGGATCTAAACGAAAAATGGATTGAAAAAAAACTTGAAATGTTTTTGAGGATGCTTAACTTAGTCTTTCAACTAACTAAGGATCAATTTGTTCAGCTCAACAAACTAATCACAAACACCCAATTATGTTTTAATAAAAAATGAAATTCAAAACTTTCAATCAAGTTTAGTCAAAGTTTTGCAAAAGAGAAAAATGGGATCTAACTCTCTTCAAGGATAAATTTCATAAACTAGTCAAACTTAGTAAGAAGACCAGAGATACCAAGGTGATCTAAGGCTCTAAGGCTTCTAATCTCTGAGCTACTAGGAATACCAAGCAAAAATCAATCCAGCAGGCAAAACTTCTAGAAAATCACTTCAAACGAGAATTCCAATGAAAACTAACTCACAAGGAACTTTTGTCAAGACAAGTGCAGGTCTGGGCATATACTAACAGCTATGGACAAAAACTAAACCTAACTGGGCGGATGGATCTTAGGTTTTTCAAACTTTTGACAGGGTCCGCAGGCCCCCAGTAGAACCAGGTGTGGTGCCACTTTGTGTTACACTGTAATAGTGCGGACAGGTCCGCACTGTACCTAATGCAGAAGGTGTGGTCCTCTTCCAAAATTTCGAAAAATAAAAATCAAACCAGGATCTAACAAGTACCCAAACTCACACACATCATGGCAAAATCAGAAACCAAAACTCAAGTTTCTCAAGTTAAATCAAAGACAAATCAAAAACCAAACCAAAGCATTCCCCAGTGGAGTCGCCAATTTGTTGGCCGGATAAATTGTTCTT
Organism: Pinus taeda; assembly: GCA_000404065.3. Classification (NCBI taxonomy): domain Eukaryota; kingdom Viridiplantae; phylum Streptophyta; class Pinopsida; order Pinales; family Pinaceae; genus Pinus; species Pinus taeda. Next base: position 9,059 of record APFE030544085.1, read on the forward strand.
GCGGACAAGATCGATCTCCCTAGTATCAAATGATATCTAGCAACAAGGAGCACAAACAAATATACTTTTCTCTAGACATGTTTCAATTCATAAATGAAAACTAAGAGGTGTAATAGACCCTACCTTGGTCCAACGCTTGTTTGTGATAGCTTTATTCCAATAGCTTCAAGCAGTTCCTTTTCAATAACCTGCATACACAAACAAACACACATCAAAGAACACCTGCATAGATATTATAATAAAACATGTTCATTATGAAGATCAAGGAGCTCATAAAATAAACCATTAGAGATAGTTCATTGAGAAAAACAAACTTGATTGTATTAACTTTATGAATAAAAGAACCTTACAACCTTTGCCTTGATGTTGCACAAGTTCTTTCCAGGGTCCAGCAGGAGTCTCCTCTACTTTGACAAGCCTCACTCACTTCCCAAATGACATGAAAGGCATGTGATCTCTCCTCTCACAAGCTCAAAAAGGAAGTCTAGTTTCTAGCAGCATCTACCCTCAAGGATCTTCAGCTTTCAATCCTCCTACAACCAGCCCAATGCATGAATTTATAGTGCAAATGGAGGAAGTTACAGATCCACCATTGAAGGGATAAGTTCCTCCTCCAATGGGATAATCACCTCATATCATGGAGTTAGTTCCCTTAGTTATGGAATGGATGAACCAAGGTGGAGCAGACTTGCTAGCGCAATATTCCTTCTAGAAGTGTCTAGAAGTGACCCAAGATGAGTTTTTAAGAATGAACTCACGCCTTTTAAACTCTTACAGGGGTTCGCACCCATTACTCAATAGACAGAGCAGTCAGGTTCACAGGAAACATGACCATTGGGTGCGGCACCACAGGCAATGCTAGGAGAAAGTGTGAAACCAGGATTTGAGATATTTTTAAGGTCTTTCTCCCATTTTCAAGGCTTGACATGAAGAGTTGAGGTTCAAGACTTGCAAAGGAGGTATGTATG
>APFE030544096.1:5903-36361 GCA_000404065.3 Pinus taeda
TATAGTGAAAAGTCTCTAATTCCCTCTATAATTCCTTCCTCTTTTTAGTGTGAGGGAGATGGGTAATTACTCCTTGAGTCAATATGGAAGCCTGTAATTCATTCCATGACATAGAATTGATAAGTAATATTAAAAGAGAAATATTAATAACAAAAAAGTGTTAGCGATAATCAAAATATTTCAATGTCCATAGTAATGAAAACAAAAAATATAAATTTATAATTTCTTTACTATTTAAAAATATTTCAATATCTTCTTTAAATAAAATATTTGAATATCTATCTTCCTATTTCTGCTTGATGCTGTATTGTGTATTGACAAGCTTGAATCACCTTAGTAATTCCGCTTGATACTTTATTGATTATTGGGACAGTTTGGCTCTTTTCTTTTGTTGTGAAATGTTGCCGCCATTGTAATTTCATTTTATTACAGTTAAGAGAACAACTCTCGGAGATGACTTTACTGTGTGTTAAAACAATTTAAATCGTTTTCCTTTTCATTGATACGCTGCGGCACTTTGATTTCATGACGGAGTAGAACTCTGTTTACGCAGAGCCATTATAATAATCTCTTAAGGTAACAGCGCAGAACCTCATTGAAACCTAAGTAAAAGTCATTCAAACGCTATTTTCAGGGCAAACGCATCTGGATGGCAGGACACTTACGCGCTCAGCAAAACAATGGTGGAGATGGAGTCAATTATCTTGTTTCTTGAGAGATGTTGTGCTCGATTTGGGATGGACCTGAAACCTTAGGGCGCATTGGAATAGTGATCACAATATAAAGTTTATTAAATTAATAATTAATTCGATTGAATTATTGCCCATACGTTGTATTGAGTAAGTCCAAGCATTCTTAGCGAAGAATTGACTACGAGGCGGTGAAATAAGTTCGTTGTTCAGCTGTTTAGAGGGGAGATCAAAGGTTTCATCGTCCGAGCATCTTAGCGAAGACCTTTTAAATTAAATAAAATAATTCATATGGGAACATTGGAATGATGATTTGGTTTGACTTCAATGAAAGGTAAGGAGTTGAGCTGTAGTGCCCAATGTAGAGTTGAAGGTTAAGAGTTGAGCTGTAGCGCCCAATGCAGAGTTGAAGGTTAATGGTATGAAGATTGTGAGTTTTATTATTTCCGCATTCAAATGTTAAATATTGAAGTTGCTAGGCATTGAATTTTGATTTGGTGAATGCTGAGATGCATGTTCATAAGCAGAGTGATTAAAGATTCTGGGTTTGCAGGCTAGGCTTGCATGTTTGTTTGAGTGATTTTAGGATTTTTGTTGAGAAGTTGAAGGGATTGAACTTAGATTAGATCATTCTATGTTTTATAAATTATCAAGCCTCAGAGACATTGAGAAAGAGAGAGAGTGTGAGATTGAGAGTAGGCTTGAATAGCAAACTATAGGTAACAAACTAGGTCGTTTTATTAAAGCCTTTGAAGCCACCAGACGAGGCAAATATACTTGCTATGCAAGAATTTGTGTGGACATGGACCTTTTAGGAGCACTTTTAGATGAAGTCATCTTGGATGTCTTTGATGAGGAATGGGTGCAGACGGTGGACTATGAGCATATCCCATTTAGATGTAGTAAATGCCATGAACATGGACACTTGATTAGAGATTTCCCTCTCAATAAGGAAGAAGACAAAAGTAAACTAAAGACAAAGAAGGACACTAAAAACTTTCAGAAAGTTTCTAGCCAAGGAAAAGGAAACAAAAGAGAACCAAAGCAATAACATAAAGAGGAACAAAAGGCCAGTCAAAACAAATTCCAAGTGCTGGTTGAGATGGAAGACATGCCATTAGAAAACCAGTTTACGGAAAGAGGCCCTAAGGAGAAGGAAAAAGAGGAAAATAACACTCCAAAAATTAATACCAATGAAGAGGAAGAAACCAAGATGAGTGAAACGGAGCTAGAAGTGGACCAGGAAATGGTCCAAAGTGAAACAGATTTGGAGGAACATGAACTAGATGAATTTCTAGATAAGGAAAACCTAGATCTGGAAGGATTTCTACAGTAGGGGACTAGGGCGGGGATAGTTTCTTTACCTCCAGATGAATACAATAGAATACAATAGCTGTTTCTGCAGAAAACCCAGGAAAAGGGGGTAGTTAGAGGAAGAGAAAACAAAGGGCATGAATACAGAGGAGTTAAAACAATGAAAGCTAATAGAGGTTTAACAACCAAAAGTATAGGCAAGAAACGAGGAATAAAGAAGCAGAAGGAGATTTTAATTGAGTGTGGGAAGCTAATGATCGATTCAGGTAAGATGAAAGACCTGACTAGTTACTCCTTCACAAATCTTTAATAATGAAGTTTACATCTTGGATTATAAGAGGCATGGGTAGTAAAAGAAAGCAAAGAATGCTAAGTGTGAGAACGAAACATGATACGCCGGATATAATCTTCATTTAGGAAACAAAGTGTTCCATACAGAAAATAAAAGAAATCCATAACAAATGGCTTCAAAGATTTGAGTTTTTAGAAGTCAAAGCAGATAACACAGTGGGGGGCATTCTCACTCTATGGAACCCTAAAAAAGTGAGAGTTCTAGATGCAAAGGCATCGAAAAATTACTTGTCCATAGTCATTCAACTAGAAGGGGTGGCTTAAACCTTCCTAGTCACTAATGTTTATGGTCCTCAGAGAGCACAGGATACACTCAGACTATTAGAATCCCTCTCTGATCTTAGGAACAGACAAAATGGCATCCCCTGGATCTTGGGAGGGGATTTTAATATGATAAAATCTCTCTCTAAAAAGAAAGGAGGAACCAGAGTGCTAAAAAAAGATTCCTCAGCATTTCAAATGTTCACGAAGAACTTGAAATTGGTTGACCCAGACACAGAGAATGGCCTATTTACTTGGAACAACAAGAGAGGAGGGGAAGCCCAGGTAGCCTCTAAGTTAGATAGGTTCTTGATGTCAGAAGAGCTTATGCTTATAAAAAATGAAATTACAACAATAATTCTTCCCTTTGGTGGCTCGGATCACTGACTGATACAGTTGGAAATGAAGGGTTTGGATTCTCCAAGGAATAGACCATTCAGATTCGAAAATATGTGCCTTGCCCACCTGGACTTCATGAGTAATATCAAACAGTGGTGGAGTGAGGACTTACAAATCCAAGGATATATAATGTTTCTCCTTCACAAAAGACTAAAGCATATTAAGAGCAAACTCAAAAATTGGAATAGGGAGGATTTCAGGAACACTTTTGTGAACAAGAAATCAGTGGAAAGGAAAATGCAGGAAATCAACGAGAAGCTGATCCAAGAAGGCTTTAAAAATGACATAAATGAACAGTCTGATAAACTGCACCTAGAGTAGGAAAATCTATGCAAAAAAGAGGAAATATTCTCGAGACAAAAATCCAGAGTGCGATGGCTCAAAGAAGGGGAGCGCAATATGAGGTTTTTTCATAGATCCACCATGGCCAATAGGGCATTCAACAAAATATCTACAATAATTGATAAAAAGGGAGAGACTCAGAATACTCATAAGGAAATTGAAAAAGTTCTTGTTCAACATTTTCAAGACATTGCACGAGATAACAATCCAGACAGGGAAGATTCCATAAAGGAAATTACTAGATATATCCCTAAACTACTGTCTAGAGAGGACAATTTCAACCTAAACAGACCAGTGGCAGAAGAGGAGGTGAGCAAAGTTCTCAAAGACATGTAGAATGGAAAAGCACCAGCGCCCGACGGTGTTAATGTGGATTTCTTCAAAGCTTGTTGGGATATATTTAAACTAGACATTGTAAATGTTGTGGAGGATTCCATGGTCAATAAATCTATCCTGAAAGCCCTCAATACCTCCTTCATCTCCCTGATTCCCAAACAGGAAACAACTCAAACAACAGATAAGTATCGACCCATAGCTTTGTGCAATGTGCTTTACAAGATTATATCCAAATTAGTGGCTAACAGACTCAAGCCCCTCCTTCCTAAACTAGTGTCTGAGGAGCAATCTCGATATGTGGAAGGAAGGCAAATTTTGGATAACATTATTCAAGCTCATGAGGTGGTTCACTCTCTTAAAAGCAAAAAGCAGGCGGGGATGATCATGCAACTGGATATTGCTAAAGCATATGATAAGGTCAATTGGGGATATATCAAGAAGATACTCATTACCTTCGGGTTTGATGACAGCTGGATAAGACGGGTTATGGCTCTGGTAACTACTTCTAGCTTTTCTATCTTGGTTAATGGCTCTCCTTGAGCCATCTTCTTTCCCTTAAGAGGCCTGAGACAGGGAGACCTGCTCTCTCCCTTTCTCTTCATCCTCATGATGGAAGGACTCGGTAGGGCTATCAAGCAGGCCAAAAATATGGGCAAACTCAAGGATCTTCAAGTATCGGAGAATGGACAGTCTCTTACGCAGCAATAATTTGTAGATGATACCATGTTACAAGGTATTCCCACAGTCAAAGAAGCGGCTGCCTACAAACAGATCCTCAATTCTTTTACAAAGGCTTCAGGGATGGAAGTTAATCTCACCAAATCAAAAATATTCTTCTTTAATACTAACATTGCTATTCAAAGGAATATCTCAAGAATCCTGGGCTTCCAAAGGAACTCCCTCCCCTCAAAATATCTGGGAGTTCCTCTCACAGACAAGGCTATGATTAAAAGTATTTTGGATCCTATGATAATCAAGTTGTAGGATAAAGTTAAAAAATGGACCTTCAGAGCCTTAAACTTGGCGGGAAGACTAGTTCTGACTAAGGCAGTTCTTCAATCCATCTCGATTTTCATGTTATCAGCCCTTCCAGCTCCCAAAGGAGTCTTAGAAAAAATCAGAAACATTCATAGAGATTTTCTGTGGGGTAAGGAGGAAACAAGGAAGAAATGGGCCCTGGTTTCCTGGGAAAAATCTGTAAATCCAAAATCCATGGGAGTCTAGGCTTAGATGATCTGGAAATTCTAAATAAAGTTCTACGAGCCAAGCTTTGGTGGTGATGGGTGCAAGAGCCAAGAGCCCTCTGGGCAAGGTTCTGGAAAGAAAAATATGCCAGCTCTTGGCACACTACTAATCTTAGCAGAATGTCGGGAGATTTAAGGGGCTCTCGTATCTGGAACAGGGCTTGGGAGAATAGAAATATAGTGGAACAACACAGTTTCTGAGAAATCAGAGATGGGGAGCATGCACTGTTTTGGGAGGACAAATGGAAACAAGAATTGCTGTTGTTAAAGGAGGACTTCATAAGCCTCAAACAGGAAACAAATTCCCAGGGATTGCACAAGGTTAAAGATTTCTGGATCTTCCCTTAGGGATAGGACAAGTGGAGAAACTGGCGCAACATTGATTGTAGAAATAGCAACCCAATTAAAACAAAAGCAGAAGAATTGAGAGGAATTTTAAAACATAGGATGATCTTGGTCACAGAGGGGAAGGATTAATTGAGATGGGGTAATAACAGTAAAGGCACCTTCAATCTCAAGGAAGCAAAGTATATTCTCCTGGGGCTGGAATCCTACGTTCTAGAAAAATCTTGGAGGCAACTCTGGTCTCATCAAGGATGGATGAAAATCAGGCTCTTTATGTGGCTGGTGCACCATAAGAAAATTTTGACTTGGGACAATATTAGGAAAAGGGGTGTCTTGGGGCCTTCTAAATGTCAGCTTTGTGAAGAGCAAGAGGAGACTATGGAGCACATCCTCAATGGCTACGCCTACACCAACTCATTGTGGAATTCCTTCTATAACATATTCTTGCAATCAGACAGGGATAGAGAGAGTATCACTAACACCCTAAATAATTGGAGGAGGAGCTTTTCAGAAAATGAGGCAATTAATCGGGCATGGGCCTTCACACCAGGATTCGTTATTTGGAATATGTGGAGAGAACGAAATAAGAGGATCTTCAAGGAGGAAAAAGCAAACCCTCAAAAGCTTTATGCTTTCATTCTAAAGCAGATTGGGGAAACTGTCAGCACCTCAGTGTGTTGTAACCTAGAGACTCCTCCCTCAACAATGGAGTTGAGAACCCTCAGATTGCTGGGATTGCACAAGATCATTCTGCAAGGGCTGGGCAAAAAGGTAACGACTATGAATACAGAGAAAGATTGTTGGTAGCCTCCTCCAAAAAACTACCAGAACCTCAACATTGATGGAGCCTCCAAAGGTAATCCAGGAGTCGTTGGGTGTGGAGGAGTTTTAAGGAATGAAGAGGGAAGAATCCTATTAATCTTCCACAGCCATTTAGGTAAAGCAACCAATAACATGGTGGAACTGATGGCAATGGAGAAGGGCCTAGAAATTCTGATTATAAATTGTAATCCAAATGTAATTATTGAGGCAGACTCCCAAATCACGATCAGCTCTGTTAAAAGAATAAGTTGTGGATCCAAACTAGAGAAAGTCTCAAAGCATTGGAGACTAATCCAGGTTTATCAAAGGATTCAAGCTCACCTTTAAGATTTAGGGCCAGTCAGTTTTAATCATGTTCGTAGAACTACTAATAAGCTGGTGGACATACTAGCCAACCAAGGGGTGAACAATGAAGATTGTACGATGGTGAAGAAGTGGCCAAATCTACCCCAAAATCGTTTAAAGGTTCTTTGCTATAACCAAGAGGCAGAGGACATTCAGGTGGCCTGTAGTTGTCGGAGGGTTTCTAGCAGAGGTGAAGTGTCCCCAGACAATGACTCCTCGACCTCTTAACTTACCCTTTGGGTGTTATTGGTTCGTTGATGGTTTCGAAACAATTCCTTTCGCCTCTCCAGATCATCCTGAGGTGATGGGGATTGCATTAGATTAGAAGTGGCAGGAGAGCGGCTCCTGCAGCTATCGGATCAGTCTCCCCTATCGGCTTTTGGTGGAGAGACTAGTTGGTTTCGTTCTTTTGGGGAAAACTAGTAAAAGTATCGCTCTAGTGGATAATGGCGGATAGATTTTCTCTTCTCCTATAATCCTTAGGGTTTGGCAGAAGTTTTACCCAAGCCTAGAAAAAGCCTTGGTCAATAATCACTAGCAATGGAGCTGGGGGCTTTCACTTCCTAATTCCTATATTCAGGTTAACAGGGAGCAAGTTGAGCGGTTTTCTGGAGTTCACACAACGTTACATAAAAAAGTGGTTTCGGAGGATAGTAAGTGACTCCATTTAAAAAGTGACACATGGTGGAGGGATGGATTTGAAAACCACCCCCATCGCACCTTAATGTTCGGCGAATTATGGCTGAACGATATCAAGCACATCCGTCCATTTTTACCCAAGCCATCTGGCGGTCTAGAGGGGATGAGCAGTTTTGTGGCATGAAAGTGGTTTTCGTGGCCCCTTAAGATAGTAAGTGGTTTTCATTGTTCCGATGCAATCACTTTCAATGAGTTCCACGTGGCAATGGGGTCGGGTGAAAACCGCCCTCATCGCGAGATAACTTCGAGACTTGTTGGTTGGTGCGATATTACTATCCTCTGTTGGATGGCCTAAGGGGTTTCAATGGTGTAGATCATCCGTGCAGTTTTGTGGTCCCCGGGGTACGGGCTTGAAGCGAGGTAATAAGTTAGTGGAACGTTTTGTCTTTCCCGAGAGGGCTTTTCATGGATTGTGTTCTCTAGCGGTGGAGCCTCCTCGTCCTGTCGTTCGCTTTGGGTTTTAAGAAACCTCAGCGAATCTCTTTTCTCTTTCTCATGTAGAATGGTTAAGCTGGTTGGTTATATGTAAGGACAATTTTTGCTTCAGTCCTTTTCCTCGGTCTTTAACCTTTAAGGCTGTGTTGTAACTCTATGTATTATATTTCTTGATTAATGAATGGGAAGGTCTGACTTTTGCATTAGCAAAAAAAAAACATTTATTTTATAATATTATAAAGTATTTAATACATCTTTACTACAAGCAACATTTATTTTATAATACTATAGAGTATTTAATACACCTTTTAATATATTAGTCATCCATATAACATATTAGTCATCCATATAGCATACATACATGGCCATCACATTTTTTTAGATGTTGTTTTTATACATGACCCTCTGAGACTGTGCCACAGGGATCTGCTAGTGGGGAAATAGCTTTAGGTGACTGTACTTGCCATGCATACAAGTCCCTGAACTTCTCTCTATTGTCGATTCCCAAATATTAGTCCTATTGTGGAAAATTCGGGAAATCGGTAAGACCGTTGAAAAAATACTTTAGGTGACTGTACCTGCCATGCATGTGTGGAACTGTTATGGCTCCAAGCCGATTATTATATTTTTCGTATATGCCTTCCATCACCGCTTCAAAGCCGTTGAAGTTTTTATGATGCCATTTTTTTTATTGAACGTCCGAGATTTTGTTGTTTGCTTGTCAATTAATGTTCGATGCTAATGTCTGACATTTATCTTTTTCTTTCACTTTGGTAAGAAAAACAAAAGATGCATTCCCGATGTGTAGTCCTTAAAGGAAAACAGAAGATGAATTCCCAATGTGTAGTCCTTAAAGCAAGCATTGTGGTGCTAAAAATTTCAAAAGAATTTGCATGTTCATGTATGTATGTTGTATGGTTTAGACATAAAGGCTGTACTAAATATTTTATAGCATTATAAATATTGTTTGAGGTCCTTTACATGTTGTTAAAGTAATTTGCATTTAATAAAATAATAATAACAAAAGATTGATGTCTATTATTCATAAAATATTTTCATTTTGATTTTCATTTTACCTTATAAAAATAAAAAAATTTACTTTTAAATATTTAAAAAACATATAATTTATTCATAATTTAATATTTAAAGCATTTAAACACAATATAATTATTGATTTTAGACTTCTGTGATCCCTATCATTATCTAAAATTTTAGGAATAATCATATCCTTGTTTCACACTTGAGGTTTGGAACCATCTATTGTGGTCCATCCTCACCACAAGGATGAAAAACCAGATGTGAAATTATCAGTTATAGATTTAATTGAATAAAATAAATAATTTTAGTTATAAGAGGAACTTTAGAGATTAGTTAGGTCAAAATAAAAATAATATTGAATATATATAATATTAAAAAATAAATTAATTGGGAAGGATATTAAATACTAATATAAAAATAATAGAATAATTATCAATATTAAACATAGATGGTCATTAAAAAAATAAAAAATAAAAAATAAATGAATAAGTAAAAAAAAATTAAATATAAAAAAATAAAAAATAATAGGGTTAATAATAATTAATCAATAACAATTATATATAAATAAAAAATATAATGAAGATAAAAACAAACACAATAAGGAGTGAAAGAGGTTATAAAAATAAAATTCAAGAAGAAAGGGCATGAACCCAACTCTTAAGGTCGAGCCATCATCCTTATTTTGATTCCTTGAACGCTTTTCAATTTCAATGGCCTCACATAATTTCCTATGATGAAAGTGATCAATCCTAGCGATGACCTGAGAGTTCTTAATGCACACATGATGCAAAGTTTTTTGTGCATGCTCAACAATAGGTGAGGAACATGAATGCCTCTGCGTAGGTCAGCAGCATGTTCCTGAAAACAAAGATTAATGGAGCGACCTGTTTCCGCAATGTAGGGTATCCCACAAGAGCAAGGGAGTGAATAAACCCCTTTCATGTCTTTAGGGTTAACTCGATCTTTAACACATATAAGGGAGATTCTCATGGTATTAACGGGGTTAAAGGTAGCGAAGACTTTATGCTTTTTAAGGATGTGAGCAATCTTGTCCATGGTTCCCTCAAAAAAAGGAAGTTTAACAATATGAATAGGATCATCTATACCTTAAGTTTAACAATATGAATTGGATTATCTATACCTTTTTTAACCCTCAGATCCTTACTCGCTCTTTCAAAAGCTTTAAGACATAAGGAAGGGGCCCCTCTAAGACCTATTGTTAATACGATAAGTGGTCCGACTTATTTCCTTGCCAAATTTCTTGCCTAGAAACTCGAGCCTTTGGTTGGTCGCACTAATTCCTATGTTAAGAACTTTGCTTCTTTTGTTAATGAGTTTAAAGGTTTGAAGGTTTCCCCTCATGATTTATTGGTGAGCTTCAATGTCGTGTCCCTTTTTACAAAAATGCCCATCTATGAAGCCATTAGTGTCATAAGTAGGATCACTAATCATGACACTTCCAAGTTAGTTAGCCTTTGCCTTGACTCCATCTTTTTTAGTTTCCAAGGGGAATTCTATGAGCAGAATTGTGGTGTTGCTATGGGATCCCCACTATCCCCTATCATTTCTAACTTATTCATGGAGGATTTCAAGACCAAAGCTTTGGCCTACGCTCCTTTTAAACGCAAGCATTAGAAAAGGTTTGTCGATGACGATTGTGTCTTTTGGTCCCATGGGTGCGAGAAGCTAGACCTATTCCTTCATCATCCTAATTCTCCAAGTGACTCCATCAAGTTCACAATGGAGTTTGGGGTTGATGAGTTCCTTCCCTTCCTCCATATTCTTCTCTGCATGTTGCATGATGGCTCCTTGTAGCACCATGTTTTTCGTAAAAAAATTGACATGGAGAAAGATCATCATGCGAGCTCCCACCACTTTCTGGCTGAGAAGATTGGAGTTCTTAACACTCTAGCCACTCATGGCTTAAGAATTTCAGATGTTACTCATCTATAGGAGGAGAAATCTCATCTTTTGAGATTTTTGAGAAAGAATGGTTATAGATATTTTCATGGTCTTAAGTCTTTTCAAAGAGCTAGTAAGGCTCTAAGGGTTAAAAATGGTATGGATGATCTGGTTCATATTGTTAAACTTCCTTTTATCAAGGGAAGCACAAACAAGATTGCTCACATCCTTAAAAAGCATAAAGTATTGGCTACCTTTAACCCCCTTAATACCATTAGAAGCTCCCTTAGATCTATTAAGGACCTAGTTAACCCTAAAGACATGAAAGGGGTTTATTCAATTCCTTGCTCTTGTGGGATTCTCTACATTGGGGAAATGGGTCGCTCCAGTAATATTCGTATTCACAAACATGATGCTGACCTCGGACATGGATGTTACCATTTTTAATGTGTTTCATTCCTTATTGTGTTTGTTTTTTCCTTCATTTTATTTTTCATATATAGTATATATTATATATATATAATATATTATATATATATATATATATATATATATTAAGGGTCATCTAATGTTTAATATTAATCATTATTCTATTACTTTTATATTAGTATTTAATATCCTTCCCAACTAATTTCTTTTTTAATATTATTTTGACCTAACTAGTGTGTAACGTTTGTCTTATAACTAAAATTATTTATTTTACTCATCTAAATTTCTAACTGATACTTCTGGCATATGGGTCATCTATGCTATTTATACCTAATTTCAGATCTCTTTTTTCATCCTTGTCCTCACGATGAACCACAATAGATCTTTGGAAACATATATTCTGAAAATTTAAGATAACAATATAATTAGTTCACATATTATAGTTAAAATAAAAATACATTAATAATAATTTAATAATTATTGTAATAATAAATAAAATATTCCAATTTCCATATTAAATAATATAGTTTTTATGTCCAAAATAATATCAAGAAAACAAAACTAATTGTTAAATATTTGAAATTAACATAGATCCTAGATTTATTATTTATAATTATATCTATATATCTATATATATTATTATATTAATATATATAAAATATAAATTATATTTATATTAATATATTTATATTATAAAATAAATCATATTAGGTTAAATGAGAAATGGTATTTCATTTAGGAAAAGTCATTTTTAGGAAAAAATATATATTAATATAAATTTAAAAAATATAATTAATATTATAAATATATAACCATTAATTAATTAATTATCATTTCGTTAAGTTAGTTATTTTTTCATTTATATATAGATGTATTTAGAATATGATTCTTAAATATATAGCATAAAACTTAGAATTATATTTTTATTTAAAAAATATAATTTTTTAATGGAGGCTTATGTGATATCTATATCTCTCTATATATATATAGAACAAATGAGATGTAAAAATGAAATTATTTGATCTTATATAATTTATTGTATGTTTAATTGACATATAATAGTTAAACTAAAAATGTATTAATAAAAAAAAGTTGTTAGTCATAAGTAAACTATTCCAAAATTTATTTTAAATAACATAGTTTTATATCAAATTTACATAAAGATAATTAAACTAATTTAAACTATTAGAGCTAAGATTGATGTGGAGTGAATATATGAATAGGTGTTTGTTTTAGAATATGATTTATAACATATATAATATTGTCATATTATAATAACATCAATATTATATTAATAAGGTGTTATTTTCATTAATATAAAATAAATGACAGTTATATTTTTCTTTTTTTGTTAAGCTTGGTAGTAGTACATGTTCATCATGTCCAATATATCATCCACATAATTGAACCGGTACTTCACATCAAGGAGTGCCTTAACACAACATGGACAATAAGAATTATATTATGAAACAAATTATTATTAAAATTTATATTTAAATCTGTAGTATTTTTAATTACATTGATAGATGTTTATTTTGGAATATAATTTATAATTTAGTATAATATTAAAATATTATATTATAGTAAAATAAGAATTATATACTATATATAATATATATATATATATAATATATATATATTATAATATATCATATATATATATATATATATATATATATTGACTATTCGAGTGCCTTACATATCTAATGGTGGGGAAAGAAATTTAGGTGATTATACATGTCACACCCATGAGCTGAGCATGTGAGATGAGCGATGGAAGGATGACGAAATATCAGTTAAAGTGACGAGCTAGCATTTGCGATGAGCGGATGTGTTCGGTTAAACGCGTCTGGGTAAACGTGCGACGACGAGTTGTGATCATGAGTTGCGATGAGCCATTGGGAGAGTCGAAAAATATGAAAATCAAAAAATTTAATAAGTATGGAAAGGCATGCGACGAGTTTTATAAGGTGTCAAAAAACTGACAAGTCTGTGGACTAATAGGAAGAGTGAAGAGTTGGGAAAATTGATGCAACTCTTGGAATTATTAGGCAAATTGTAACCTTAACTGCTTGGAGGACGAGTATATATCATTAATGAGTTGGAGGAGAAAAGACATCAACTTCAAGCATTCCAAGTGAGTTCTAACATAAGAGGACAAGTAGAGGAGAAGACGAATAGAGGAGGCAAAGATGTAGGTAGACCAAGGGATGAAACATCCAAATGAGGATAGAAAATCTGAGTTGCAGGTTTTGGCAGATTTCGATGTGAACGAGCTGCAGGTGGGCGACCCTCCCTATGAGTGAGTTGGCCTAGGAATGCCTACCTGGCAGGTTGAACAAGTCGAATGGTTGAATGAGATGAATGAGTCGAATGGTCTGAACGAGTCGAACGGTCTGAACGAGTAGAGTGGCCTAAATGAGCTGAATGAGCTGAACGAGTCGAACAATGAACGAGCTAAACGAGCCGAATGGGTTGAATTATTTGAATGAGTCGAATGGTGAACGAGTTGAAGAGTAGAATGGTGAATGAGTTGAACTAGTCGAATAGGTTGAACAAGTTGAATGAGCCGAATAGTGAACGAGCTGAACGAGTGGACGGTGCATGAGTTGAACGAGTGAACGATGCATGAGCTAAACGAGCGAACAATGACACAAGCTGAATGAGCAAACCGTGCACGGGCTGAACAAGTTGAACAAAGCAAGGTGTGGCTGAATGAAGGTTGATCCTAGGGTGGCCGACCGTGAATAGATAGGCCTAGTTGGAATATGGCAGTTTTGTCAAGGTGAACCTGGGGTTTCTGGCAAAGACTGATGTTGTAAAAATACTTGTAAATTTGTATTATTTTTATCATTTGCGAAACCTCTAACCAGGGAGTTGCCCCTCCCACTAAAAGAATTTTTATCTGTTGTGCATATTTATATGATGATGATGATAATGAATGTTATTTTTGTTGTGTAAGCATGATGAACGATTATTAGATTGCGTAAAAATAACTAAATGTTGAATGTTAGGCATAGCCCGTACTCAATAGTATTAGTCAAAAGAAATTGGGTAGCTGTGTCACACCTGCCTATGTGTGGTTGAAAGACTATTGTGAGGATATGGGTGTGATAGGTGGTATCATAGGAGAGATACAACAACAGAGTTGTATTTGGGATAAAAAACCTTTGGACAAAAATGTAATTTATTGTCTATACAGATCACAAAGGAAGATGGCGGTAGATCAAGCAAGAGAACCTCAAGTTATGACAGTAGAATCCAACAAGGATGTCGAATCAATTCTCATGGATAGAGTCATGGATAAGATTGATGAAATGGCTTCTGATATAGCTTCGGTGAAAGCTGAATATGTCAAACATTGGGATATGGTAGTGAGGTTGCAAGTAGAGCACATGAAGTTGAAGGAAGACTTTGAAGACCTCAAAATATGATATGTGTATATGGAATGGCTGTATACATAAACAAAGAAAGAAGTCAAAGAGATTGAAGTTGTGAAAGACCAGGGTATGGCATAAATCCTAAAATTGCAGAAAGATATTACTCATGCATAAAATGAGATAGCTATTTTGAATAAAGCAGTGGGGCAAAGAATAGGTGGAGGAGTTTCTCATGTGAAAGTCAAGGAATCTCAATCCTATGATCAGACAAGAAGTGCAAATAATCTTCGCAATTTTCTATGGTATATGGAGTAATACTTGGAGCGTTTGGGAATGTATGATGATGAGGCCAAAGTGAAGGTAGTTGCTAAATTCTTAACGAAGGATGCTAAGATGTGGTGGCGAAGAAAGATCGACCAGATTTCCAGTGGTGATGCTGAGGAGATCACTTCATGGGATGATATGAAGAAAGCTTTGCAAGGACATTTTAGTCCACAAGATGACACTTTGGAAGCGAGGACAATGATAAAGTATATGAAGGAAACAAGAAGTCTACAGGCTTATCAATGGGAATTTTTGAGTGCAATCTTGGAATTATCTGACATGGCAGAGAAGGACAATGTGTTCAACTTCATTATACGGTTGAAACCTTGGGCATGAAATGAGGTGAACAGGTAGAATATGAAGACACTTGAAGAAGCGTTTACAGCAGTTGATCACTTAGTAAAGCACTATGATGAAGGAACTGAAGAACGAAAGAAGAATACTAAGAAGCTGAAAGAGAAATATACAAAGGAGGAGCCTTCAAGATCGAATGACAAGCCAAAGATGAAGAAACCATTGAAGTGTTGAATTTGTGAAGAACCACACATGGTGAAGAATTTTCTTTCAAGACCGAAAGTGGTAGTAGTAGCAAAATCCGATACGAAGAAAAATAAAGAAGAAACTTCCGTTGGGGTTATTCATATTTTAGGAGCTGCAGTAGCTACAAAATAAATCTCACGATGAGGCCCTCAGAGAAACGAATTGGAGTATGTGTAGATGAAGACTTTGGAAGGAAATGTTCTCACAATGGTGGATGATGGTGCAACTCATAATTTCATGAGTGAGGATAGTACAAGGAGGATTGAACTGAATTTTTTACCGGTTCAAGCACAGTTGAAACAAGTAAAGTCTCCACTTGATTCATTGATTAATGTAGCTAAGAAGATCAATGTATGCATAGGTGAATGGGTTGTGAAGGTTGATTTCACAATTGTATAGATAGATGATTATGAAGCTATACTCGAAATGGAATTTATGAAGCAGTTTGAAGCTATGATAATGCCTCACATGAAGAAGTTGTATATTTACGACAGATGTGAAGGTGATCCTATTGGTCTGCCAACCATAGGGACTACAACAACCGATTGTAAGATGACAACTATGGATATGAAGGAAGTCAAGCAAGATGAGGAGGTATATAAGAGGTTGTCTTGTAAGGAGGAAAAACTTATGGAGCAATCATAGGTAATTATAGTGTTTTCTCATAGTAACTTGGATCTATCAAGCAAAATAGAGGCAATGGAGAAAGATGGGTATGCTAGGCTCAAGATTCACCCAAAGAGTTAGGAAGCATACTTGCAAAGATTAGAGGTGGAAGATCCTGACAGATGGATTGAGATAATATGCTAGGAAGATGGAAATTCTTTAGCCTCCACTTCCTTCCCCTCTTCTTAGACTAACATGGCGATGAGGCTCATTTTTAGTTGCTCATGCCTGTGCCTCTCCAAAATTTTGAGCAGACATCTCGGGACTTTGTCATACACCCTAGGCTACTTCATAACAACATTCATTCCAACTAGGATTTCAATGTGTCTTCTAAAGGTATGAAATATCTTACTAATGCATATACCAAACCCTAGAAACAATTAAAACAATTATAGATCTGCAAAGCATCTAATATCCTTTCAAAATACACATGTTAGAATTCTTACTAGTGATTCATACAAATCCTAGATTTCATAGAGAATCAATCAAAGTCAATCACAACTTAGTCATTAACCTAACCAACTTCTACTAGGGTTAGTTTTTCCCCTAGATTTTCAATGTAGAAACATAATAAACCCTACATTACCCAAACTTCAAAGGTTCCAAGATTTTAGACCTTATCACTCAACCCTAACCAGTTAGGATATCGTGATCATACGAAAATCCCAAATATGACATCATCAATAAAACTTCAACTAGCATTTCACAATCATCCTTAAATAACTTAGAATTTTAGACATTCATATTAGCATACCCTTTGGTTAGGGTTTTCCAGAACCTCTCTAGGGTTCTACATAGTAAATCAAGGATATGAATGGGGTGGGATTATTTATCAAGAGATGGATCACCCAAATAAGAATAACTAAGATTCAATATAGCTAGTCACAACAAATTTAGTAATAGATCCTCAAATGAATAATCCTTTCAATCAATGTATTCAAAGCATACCTTTGTTCCTTGACTAGTCTTGTCTTGAGAGATCCTCCTTCTTGTGAATGTTTGCCGTTTGTTTCTCGACTAACCTTTTCTTGGGAGATCCTCCTTCTTGCGGTTTTTTTCCCTAATCAAGACAATAGAGGGAGAATGGTGATTAGTATTTAATATAATCAAACCTGAATGAGTACATGAACCCAATACTGAAAAAAATATGAAATACGTATCTTCACAAAGAAGGTTGCCACAATATCTTCTTTAGTCATTTTCGTATTCCTCAACTTATTCTTCAAACTTGCTACTTGATCAATGTTCTTAATAGTGAATAGCTTTGACAAGGCTTCATATATATCCTAAGCATGATCGATGTTAGCTATGTATGGGACAAGATTTTCTTTTATCCTTTCTACCATTAGAGTCATAGCCACCAATTCTAAATCCCTAAATTTCTCTTTTTCGCCATCACTAGCTTCTTCTATAAGATTATTTACATTTCTTTTAACAAATCTAGCACCTTGTTCTTCTCGAGGATTATGTCAAACCTATTCTTCCAGGATCTGAAGTTAGATGCTCCTTCAAGCTTGTTCTGACCCTTGATAGAGTTAGACATCTTCATTGAATATGATAGACTCATTTCCATAGATAGTTCCTATGAATGGATCTGCCTTTTTCTTCTTCACCAAAGCTTTGATCCTATGTTGCGAAATCTAAAAGGTAGCAATGATTTTCTTGATCTTGATAATTACCTGTGATGTTTCTTATTGTTACATTTCTTTCTGTCTTATTTCTTTAGTTCGTCAAGAAATTACCAAAAGAAACAGTACATAAAACAATGGACACAAGATGTAGGCACATGTCAGGGAAAACCCCCGCTCGTAGTGAAAGAAGTTTTGATGTAAGTGACTCAGTATTCCTATGACTACAACCATATAAACAAATGTCCCTCAAGCAAGCTAAGAAGGATCATAAATTATCACCAAAGTATTATGGTCTGTACAATGTGTTGCAAAAGATTGGTACTATGGCATACAAATTGGAGCTTCCTGCAGCTTCCCGAGTGCATCGAGTTTTCCATGTTTCATGTCTAAAGAAGGTTATAGGTGACAAGCTCCTAGTTCAAACAATATTTCTAGAAATTGACAAGGAAGGAAAAATCATATTGGAACTGGAAGCAGTCACAGAAACAAGAACTTGACAGCTACGAAATTGATCAATTTGAGAGTATCTCATCAAGTGGAAGAACTTATCCACTGAAGATTCCACATGGGAGGATGAGAATGATGAAGATAAATATGACCTCGATGCCATAAGAATGAAATGAATTCTTGAAAGAATGAAGTTTCTCCAAAGTTATCAAGTTGTTGATCTCCCCAAGTTGAGAGGGAGGGCATATTGTGGTAGTCCTAATGAATACCTCGAAGTGAGAATGAAACCGAAGAATGAAAGTACTACAGATAGATGTTCAGAAAGACTTGACAAGTATTGAGGTTGTATTTGGCATTGCTGAAGAAATGGAAAAGAAAAACTTCCGATAAGATTGAAGATAATATAAGAAACATCAAAATCATTTAGGACCCCAAAGGTTTATGTTTACCTGTATATATGCATTTGAAAGTTTGTTACTCATTAGGGTTGTGATTGTGCAGGATCTCTCCATAAAAATTAAACATTTGAAGCATGCTTGGATTGGTGGATATATCTGATTTAGTTGGTTAAGAGAGATGAAGCATTGTAAGAGCCCTCGTGAAAATTCCATGTAAAACAATATAATGCCACAGATGATGGGATACATATTCCAAGATGAATAGTGGGGGAAACATCCTAATTGGTGTTGATTCGATTTATTATGGCTAAGGAATTTGGCAAAGGAAATGGCTAAGGCATTAAAGAGGCAAAAATGTATTTTGGCACATTTATTTATGAAAAAAATGGAAATTAGGAGAAAAGGAAGGTGAAAGGTCACACGTTGCATGTGAGGAGGAAAATGAAGGAAAATAATGGAAAATGAAAAAAATAGAGGCCTCCTTAGTAAAAAGGCTTCTGAGGATCAATTGGCAAGATTGGTCACTGAAGACATGATAAAGTCAGTATTGAAGCTCTCCCATTAATCTCTCTCTCTCTCTCATACTCTTCGATACTTAGATTTTTCTTGGAACACTCTTCGAGAGTGTGCTATACATGGAGTTTTGGAGCAAGAAGGAAAAGAAAGAGCTCTAAATTACAAGAAGGCATCGGGATTACTAGCTACAGTGGGATTTGTTTGAAGGTACCGAGTTGCATGTATATTTTCGTCACTATTTTTGACATGCATGACACATGCATGTGGTTTCTTGGTTATGATTTTTCATTGGCATGAAGGATGGTCAAGATTGATAGTGGAGGGCCTAGCCTTGTCATTTCCTAGATAGTGATGTGATTGTGGGTTTACTTTCACTATTTTGTTTTGGTTGGTTCTCATGTTTCCTTACCTTAGGTTCAGTTACTCGTCTTGGAAGTCTGGGTTGGACAAACACTCTCGAAGCCCTATAACAACTTGGGTTGAGTTATTAGTCCTCGAAGTGTTGGTTGGAAAAATTCTCTAAAAGCCCTAGGTGTGCTGAGTTACTAGTCATGAAAGCCCTGTATAAGTTATGGGTTGAGTTACTAGTCCTTGAACCCTTGGTTCGACAAATGCTCTCGAAGCCTTAGAAGTATTGGATGGAAACCAATCTCATGATGGTTTTGTGATGTCTAACCATAAGGTGGAATCGTTGTTTCATGGGTTGAGGTCGATGGCCTCTCAAATTCCTAGATGATTTTTTATTGATGTGTTCTATGAGATCCCACATTCATTCTTATATTATGGCATAGGGCCGAATGGTCAAAGAAATATTTGGGTCAACCATTCTAGAGTCGAGTGGAATGTGGAAGTCCCATTCTGGGTTTGGATTTTTCATTAGTAATGAATGATTATTTCTCTTTTTATCTCTATGAGAATTATGTTGGATTATATGTTGTTTATATGGTTGTGATTTCATTGTTATTTCTATCCCTACTATGTTGGTTATGTATGCATTTTCTGACAGTAGTTATGTATGGATTTTAGCATGTTTTTACTTGTATGTGAATGGATTATGCATTTATGACCTAATAGATGATAATGCACCAAAATGCATGAGGGAACAATGGTTCATAGTGATTCTTAGATAAGTATGATATCCCTACACTTAACTCTATTATTTACACATGTATATTACATGTCGATGATATGTTTGACAAAATGCCTGTCATGGCTAGTAGGGATCCAGTCAAGGTCTTGAACAAGTATTTTATTTAGTACTTCCATTTCCATGTTACTTCACTGATTTGAAGCGATGGATCAATTATGCGCAATGTCCTAACCTCTGAGCCTGAAAAATTGGCTTAAATCTTGGGGTCACTGGCACAACACTAAAAATTTTGGTCCACAGTCACTCGCACGCAGGCCTATGAGAGTGACTATGAGAGTGACTTTAGGTTAGCGGTTGCTCCCTTTCCCATAGCATGAGAGCGAATATGGCCCAAGAGGCCTCAAAAAACAGTGGAACCCATGTACACACTGTCTGAGTGGGTGACTTATCTTGTGAGGTTTTTGTTGATGATGTTGAATGTCTATATGGTGTGCTTGTGTCGGCTCCACTTCCTTAATGTGACTTAGGAGGTCGAATCATATCATAGTGGCCTCTCGTTACATATTTACCTGGACAAACTCGTTGCTTGGGTAGATGTGGGAGGAGGGTGTTACAAGCATCTTATGGCAAGATTCTTGGGAGGAAATATGGCCAGCCTATGTGTTGATGTTTAGATCTCGAAGTTGGGAGGGTGGCAATTTCCGTAGACCTCTCATATTGGATACACACCAAGATCCATGGGTTGGTGGTAGATCTTAAAATCCTCATGGTACCTAGAGTGGCTAAAGCTTGAGTCCATTTTAGTACCACCAAATTAGAGCACCCTCGTGAGGTATCTAATATGTAGCACTCTGTGTTTTGTTAATCTTCATAAAACATATCATTTTGATATCTTCCATGTACCTCTCTATATATGTAATTATGGATATCTCCCTAGTTAAGAGGGAGTGTTGGGGAATCTAACTAGTGTCAGTATTCATAGTTGTATTTGAGTCTTGATGTTTTTATTAATAATGGATATAGTAGGCACCAAAGGTCTGAAAGCTTTCCTTAAAGCTACCAGATATCCCAAGGTTAAGAAAGACCTTAAAGATCGAATCTTAGGCATGCATCACGCTTTCATCGACGGGACCACTAACAAGACTACGAGAATCCTTATGAAGCATAATATTTGCTCAACCTTTAGACCCCTCAACACCATTCATAGCTCCCTAAGATCTGTAAAAGACCTTGTTGATCGCAAGGACATGAAATGTGTTTATGTTATTCATTGTTCTTGTGGAGCCCCCTATGTTGGTGAAAGTCAGTGCTCTATTAATTAGAGGAGTCATGAGCATGCAGCTGACATCAAACATGGGATGATCTGGTCTTCACCCCTGGCAGAGCACATGGAGAAGACTAAGAACCATATATGTATTGAGGAGGCCAAGGTTATTTCTAAGATTTCTCTATCTCATCAAGAACTACACACAGTGTGGAACAAGCTAGGGGAAGATACAATATAAGACTCATCTTCTTGGCTAGGAGAAGATATATGTACAGACAGATTTTATGACTACTACAAAGCGAGTGTTAGAGTGAAGAATTATATAAGTATTGCAAATTTATTTCCTCTGATAGTGTTTCAACATATTTATGGAATTAGGTTGGTAAGTTTGCTAATTGTTAATAATAGAAAATTTAAATATGAATATATTCTTATTGGAAATGGTCTTGCTTATCATTTAAAATATAGAGTCTACAATTATTATGAATTTATCGGGTCGAGGGTTAGTTCCAAAGCCGAGTCGACCTCAGTCGACAACCTGGGTATAGTCCCATGTACCCCTAGATGAAAATGTATGGATTTTCTTTAAAAAAATGTCTCGGAATATGCTTTGAAGGAAGATGACAAGCTGTTATGAACTAAATAAAATTTTGTGTTAGGTTTTGTAGTTGGAAACAAAAGGGGGTCGTGTGCCAAACCCTCATAAACCCAACAAGGGAAGAATGACATTGTAAATGGTGGTTGAATAGTAATTCATATCATTATTAATATAGGGATGTTTGAGAAGGGAGACATAAATCTTATGAGATGCATGCTTTATTTAAAAGAAAGAAATAAACAAGATTGACCCTACTAGGTAACAAAAAATTATTTTAAGAAATGGAAAGAGGAGTTATAACCATATAAGAAAAATAAAAACGTATGATGGACAACTATATATGGATACTAGGGCTACAACCACCTTTCGACTCACTTGTGTGATCCAAAATGACTAGGTTTCATAAACCGTAAGGAAGAAAATAATGCTACTAGGAAGATAATATGTGTCAAAAGTTTGTTTAATCCAAGGGATGAATTTTGTTATTGATGCTAGCTTTTTGTGGATCTTCTATGGTGGCTAGGGTTTTCTTGATTTTACCTTGCTATAATTTGGAGAGTGAGATATTGTACCAATTTTGTGATAAATTTGTTCACATCTATTTCATTTATCTACGCATGTATAAAGTATCTTGCTATCCAAAATTGTGTGATTTCCAATTAATTTTTTCTTCATGCATTCTTTTCATGATAAAGTATCTTTCAATATTTTTCATTCATGTTTATTTTGTATAACATAGGGTTGAAAATTTTAAGTGATTTAAGATAGAAATTGAGGATAAAAAAACATATCTATGTCACATAAACGATTGTAATAAAGTGATTATCAGATTTTTTATGAGCTTGGAGTAGTGTGCCCTAAGGGATCAAATTTGTCACAATTTGTTTGGGATCATCAACTACTCTCTCACTAGGAATATGCATAAGTGACATGTCTTTAAAAACCCAATCCAAACTCCTTCAACAATACAACATGTTAAATTGCTCACTTCATAATAGATGATATTGCATTATCTTGACGTACATGAAAATTCAACCTAAAAATATAACACTTCAACATCAACTAAAATAACACTTCAATTCATACATACATGAATAAATACATACACGCATTCAAAATTGTCTCAAATGCACACATTTAAAAAAAATGGCACAACATGCTCAGTATACAAAACAAAGCTCGCTCTTAAACATGGAAGTATGGCATGTGGTGGGCTATAGAGAAAATTATTCTAATATACTAAGAACATATTATGCCCAAACATGACTATTCGGCATATAATGGAGTATATACAAATGGGTCTCCTGACCACTTCCACCTTCACAGCCATCGTTTGCATCCTTTATCCTCCTACTATAAGAAAGGAGCTCAACATTCTTTCTTTTGAGGCGTGCTTCTTCATATTTTGTTCTTGCACTGAAGATGATCTAGTAAATCACAAGATTGTTTTCCTCATAGATGCCCCTAACCTCTCTAATATAACAGGATTTAATAGTTACAAGAGTTATAACATATAATTTAAACAAAAAATGCTTAGACTAAGACTCATCATAAATAAAGGAAATCATAAGGGAATGATCTCATCTTGAATGTTTCAGTGAGTGATGGATATTTAGGAGGTGGAGTCTTCCACTACACAACTTGATTGGAAGAGATATTTATTGTTGCATCCATTGAACTACCATTGTGGGTTGGTGATAGAGGGATTACATGGGGGAAATATGGAGAAACCACTTCAGATGGAACAATGCTAGGCAAAATAGTTGTTGGGACCAACCTAGGGGTAGAAAGGGGCTAGAAAATGGATGAAGCCCCTTGAGATGGTCTACTAATGCAACTTTTATGGGTGGATGAGATGGAGAAGGTGGTGGAGGAACTTGATGACCAACAGAAATGGGCTATAATGATGATGGAAGTTCCAAAGTCAAGGTAAGTTAGATACCAAACATGAGGGAAATGGGAGGATACTGGTGGAAAAATAATGGGAAAACAAGGAATGGTCGTGAATGATATGTAGGGTTAAGAGTGGAAATTTGAGAAAATGAATGAATGTGCATACACATTTATAATATTTCAATTAGTAAAAGGGAACATAAGAAGAAAAATCTACCAGAGATAAAACCTTTTGAGGAGAACCAAAGAAAAATGGATTAACACAAAGACTCTATACCAAGCCAAAAAATACTTGAGTGAAAGAAGAAGTGAGAAATCAACCTAAATAGACCATGGGAGAAAATACCTTCTCATTGCGGTTGTTGTCGGAGAAATATTGCACCATAAAGAATGATACATCCTTCAAGAAAGTGGTATATATTGGTAGGAGATCACCTCCTCTCTAATTTCATCTCACACCATGAAATATCTCCTTTTCATTATTCGAGGTGACATGGTGGTCATTTGTTGTGCAATAAGAATAGGTCCATTTAGTGGCCAAGGATCCTCAATATTACACTCCATGGATGAGACAACCGAAAACCTAAAACAAACATGTAAAGGAGTACCTTGAATTGAAACTGCTAAGTGTGATTTCCAAGACTTGCTCATAGTAAGTGTGGCTCTTGTAAATAATATTGGTGGGGTGTAATTCATGTGCAATAATGCATGTTAGGTGGTGGAAAAATTCCAAAAACCAGTAATGCATGTTGGGTGGTGGGAAAATGCCCAAAACCCTTGCCACTGGCAGAAACACCCTAACCTTAATTTTACATCATATTTATATATAAAGATAAAGTAATTTATAGTGAAAAGTCTCTAATTCCCTCTATAATTCCTTCCTCTTTTTAGTGTGAGGGAGATGGGTAATTACTCCTTGAGTCAATATGGAAGCCTGTAATTCATTCCATGACATAGAATTGATAAGTAATATTAAAAGAGAAATATTAATAACAAAAAAGTGTTAGCCATAATTAAAATATTTCAATGTGCATAGTAATTGAAAACAAAAAATATAAATTTATAGCCCACTATGGGAGAGACATTGTCAAACAACATTACATTAAAACAAATAAAATAATACTCACCTTAAATAAGGTTAATAACAAAAAAATATTTCAATATGAAACATACATATTAATATGTTATCACTTTTTTTCCAGAGGAAAAAGTAGTACTTTCCTTTATTAATAAGAAAATTACATTTTGTAGAGGCTGAGCATATACATATGGTGAGGCCACGCCTGTCAAAAAACAAAAGTGATTCTGGAGTACTTGAGACACGGGAGAAACTATTCAAAAAGAAACATTAATATGTTGTTGATCTCTTCGCAGAGAGAGTAGTTCTGAGATAAAACAAGTGAAAGTATAAATAAATATTTACATATGATCATTATGATAAAAATTGTTCATGTGGGGCCTACATTAAACTCTTGGATCTATGAATGGCATGTGATAGTGTTGGTATGTATTACCATCTCTTTCCTCCTATATCAAGCAAGTATCATCATCCCTCAGCTCTGCTTCCTTGGATAGGTGGTAGGTAGCTGAGTTGTGCTCCCTTGTTCATCGGTTTCTCTCTAGGTCTAGTCTGTCTCGTAACAAGAATTTGTCCTAGCATCTTCCCTGCAATGTCCTCCACTTCATCAATTTTTGCAATATGAACACCCCCTTCAAACCCATTTTTAAATGTTCCTAATCCTCGACCACCAGCAAGTACTGGACTTTTCACAACAACCTCCTTCTCTTCCGGAAACGCGTCTTTGATGACAACAATACCTTTGGGAGCATTAATTCCATATTTGCTCATCAGACTTGAACCCTGGTATTCGTGGATATTGAGATGTCTGACTTCCTGTCGCTGCCAGGATTGCCATGATCTGATTGGTGTAACAACCCTCCTAAGCAGCTGACCCTCAAGCCTGTCGCCATTTTCAACATTACATTAAAACAAATAAAATAATACTCACCTTAAATAAAGTTAATAACAAAAAAATATTTCAATATGAAACATACATATTAATATGTTATCACTTAACCTTAAGTTGAAAGAAATAAAATAATAAGGGCCTTAAAAAATGTTAATAGAAAAAAAAATATTTTAATATAAGTGTAAGTATGCCATAAATAAACATTTGAGTGTCCCCTTTAAATAACATAATTTTACATCTTTATATAGAAAGGACTAAAAGTAATTGATAGTAAAAAAACTTTATTTGGTCTACTTTTTCATATGCTGAAAAAATGTAACTCTTCCCTAGTCAATATAGCTTGCATCTCACATCTAAAATAAAATTGAACTTACAACCTATTATGAAGGAGATGTGATCCTTCATGGAGCTCACATATGGTACTTTACAAACACATGCTAATAAAATAAATTATTTCAGTGTGAAGCACAAATAAAATATTTCAATTTCTACATAAAATAAAGTAAGATATGTAATTCTTTAATAGTGAAATGCACACCTTGATTAAATATAAATAAAATATTTGAACTAAATGTTGCCACTTAATGTTACATTTAAAAATATATAATAATATTTACAGTAACAAATTAAAAGGTATAGCCGTAAAAATATAATGTAATATCTATATTAACAAATTATAAAATATCCATATTATATTTGCCTAAATCTAAGAATCAAATTTAAAATATATTTTTTTCCTCAAATTTTACACTCTGAACAATATAAACATACAACAATATACCAAATATAGTACTATAAACTTATAACAATTTTCAATATACAACGATGGTAAATAAAAAATAAGACTTTTGAAATCATTAATAAAACTTTATATAATTTTTTAATCTTACCACTAAAACCCCTTGAATGTAAATAAAAAACTAAACTAAATATCAAAAACACACAAATAAACATTCAAACCATAAATAAACTAGTTTTCAGAATAACTCAGTTATTATAAACACACAATCATCCAATCAACATTCAAACAATAAATAAACCAGCCATCAAAATCACCCACACTTCTTATAAACACACAATCATCAGTATTATGAAGCCACAGCAATCAGAGCGCCCCCGGCATATTGTGAGACCCACACTTATTATAAACACACAATCATCAGTATTATGAAGCCACAGTAATCAGAGCGGCCACCAAATACAAATTCCGAAAAAGCACACAATGCGTTGGTCCCTCAGATTCCTGGGCCCTAAGCACACAGATCAAACAATGTTACGATTAGTATCAGGCTATTAGATTAATATTTTTGGTGTAACTTGATGTTGTTCAGATTTTTTTACCGAGAGATCGCCTGGTCGTTGCCTGCGGATCACCGTCTATGGCTATTTACCGATAGATGGCCTGGTCGTTGCCTGGGGGTTTCCAGAGGTAGGATCATCGTCTATGGCTATGACAAGAGATAGCAGAAAGAGGGCGAAAAAGCAAATGCTCAACACTAATACGAGCTTCGAAACCGCCATTGATATGCACGAAAAAAATTGAAGCAGGAATGACATGAAACGGTGAAAGTATAAATAGATCAGATAGGACCGGTGGTCATAGTTACAGTAACCGGAGTTAGGAATTAAATATGATATTAGTGCCAGTTAAAATTTACAAATTAAGCAGAATGCTAGGAAGTCACATCATATAAAATTTTATAAAAGATGTCCCATGGAAATAATAAATATTGAAATATCACCAAATTTTAAATTTGGAGTTTTTTTTGTGGAAGAAGTGGTGCCTTAACTGCAAGAAACATTTATTTTATAATATTATATGGTATTTAATACACTTACACATCATATAAAATAAAAATGGCCCATAGAGTAAATAATAAATCTTGAAATATCACCAAATTTTAAATTTGGAGTTTCTGTTGCCCAAGAAGTGGTGCTTAATGGCAAGCAACATTTATTTTATAATATTATAGGATATTTAATACATCTTTACTAAAAAGGCACATCATATAAAATAAAACATGATAATAAATCTTGAAATATCACCATCTTTTATGTTTGGATCTTTTATTGCCGAAAAAGTGATGCTTTAAGGGAAAGCAACATTTATATTATAATATTATAGGGTATTTAATATAGTTTTACAAGAAAAGCACATCATATAAAATAAAAGATGGCCAAGTAGGGGAAATAATAAATCTTGAAATACCACCAAATTTTAAATTTGGAGTTTCTATTGCCCAAGAAGTGGTGCTTAAGGGCAAGCAACATTTATTTTATAATATTATAGGATAGTTAATACATCTTTAATAAAGCCGCACATCATATAAAATAAAAGATGATAATAAATCTTGAAATATCACCAAATTTTATGTTTGGAGTTTTTAATTCCCAAAATGCGGTGCTTTAAGGGAAAGCAACATTTATTTTAAATATTATAGGGTATTTAATATAGTGTTGCAAGAAATGCACATCATATAAAATAAAAGATAGCTAAACCTTGAAATATCACCAAATTTTAAATTTGGAGTTTTTATTGCCCAAAAAGTGGTGCCTTAAGGGCAAGCAACATTTATTTTATAATATTATAGAGATGATAATAAATCTTGAAATAACACCAAATTTAAAATTTGGAGTTTTATTGCCCCAAAAATGGTGCTTTAAGGGAAAGGAATATTTATTTCATAATATTATAGGGTATTTAATGCATTTTACTAGAAAGGCACATCAGATAAAATAAAAGATGGCCAGGTAGGCAAAATAATAAATCTTGAAATTTCACCCAATTTTAAATTTGTAGTTTTTATTGGCCAAGAACTGGTGCTTTAAGGGCAAGCAACATTTATTTTATAATATTATACGTTATTCAATACCGTTTTACCATAAAGGCACATCATATAAAATAAAAGATAATCTTGAAATATGACCAAATTTTAAATTTGGAGTTTCTATTGCCCAAGAAGTGGTGCTTTAAGGGAAAGCAACATTTATTTTATAATATTATAGCATATTTAAAACGTCTTGACCAAAAAGGCATATCATATAAAATAAAAGATGATAATAAATCTTGAAATTTCACCAAATTTTAAATTTGGAGTTTTTATTGCCCAAAAAGTGGTGCTTTAAGGGTAAGCAACATTTATTTGATAATATTATAAAGATGATAATAAATCTTGAAATATCACGAAATTGTAAATTTGGAGTTTTTATTGCCCAAAAATTGGTGCTTTAAGGGCGAGCAACATTTATTTTATAATATTATAGGGTATTTAATACAACTTTACCAGAAAGGCAAGATGGCCTCTTAGTTGAAATATAAAATCTTGAAATATCACCAAATTTTAAATTTGGAGTTTTTATTGCCGAAGAGGTGGTCCTTTAAGGGAAAGCAACATTTATTTTATAATATTATAGGATATCTTTACGCTTTAAGGCGTTTCCCTCTGAAACCCATCCCCCTCTTTGCCTACCTATCATCCTTGGACACCGTACAATTAGATGTTAGACGATTACAAAAACTTGAAACGTCGATCAATCCTCCCTCTGAACCATTCAGCTCCCATTTACTTTGAAGCGCAATCAATCTCCTTGGAAGTGTGTGATGCGTGGAAGATTTGCTGGTGCTCTCCGTGGGAACGGGGCATTTCGATCGGGCTTACGATTACGAGAAGGTGAAGAGATGGGGCGCCGGCCAGTGGGCTAAGCCTGTCGTTAGAATCGTCCAAGGTGGAATTTCTCACAATGTCGATCACGGCATGAGCATGGCATTCGGGCAAAGCTAGCACAATTATGTCAGGATTCAGGTAACATGAAAATCGACACTCGTCTCGTGCTATTTTTCATTTATGCCCATTTTTCCATTTACTGAACAAGGCCTTGGTTGTTTATTTTACAGGGCAACGGATTCACGAACAAATGCATTGGCGACATAGACGATCCGAGTGAGGCAAATGTGAAGCTACTGATGAATTTTGCCGATGGCATGTTGAAGCAGAAAAGCGTGGAGTCCCTCCCATTCGGAGGAAAACGAAAGTTGCCCTTCAGCAATGGAGAGGGACTTGTCTGGTTTGCAGAATAGGTTGTTACCAAGAATCGATTAAGACATTCGAGGTCGATTACAACTGTATTAGTGAAGAAAGTGACCCCTCGAAACTCAATAATGGACGTGGCATGCATAACGCCATAGTCATTTCCATCATTTTTTAAAATTACAAATAACATAAAAAATACAGTAAGGAAGAGAGGGGAATCAAATGCAGCCACCTTCTCTTTCAGTAATGTTTAAAGCTTTTGCATTGGTGGGTTAAATAAAATTAGACTGTTCATAAGCAGACAGAAAGGAACGACCAGGTGGGCAGCTAAATTTTTATCGGTACTGTATCTAAATCATCACTTTTTATTGGAATGTGTATAGTGTCATACTATGTTTAGCGATTAAATACTGAAATTGATCTCGGGTTTTCAGATTGTATATTAGTGTGACATGCCCATATGCCCAGCGAGTTTGGAGTGCCAGGAACATCAAGCTTTTTATCATGCTGATCCCCTATGTTGTGTGGGTAGTTCTTCTATTGATATAAGATACAATTATGCAATGATTGAAACGATTGAAAATAAAATGCAGGGTCTTAGTGAGATTTAGATAGTTACGATAGATTTGCAAGAAATAC
This sequence comes from Pinus taeda, assembly GCA_000404065.3. NCBI lineage: Eukaryota > Viridiplantae > Streptophyta > Pinopsida > Pinales > Pinaceae > Pinus > Pinus taeda. The sequence continues at coordinate 36,245 of APFE030544096.1, forward strand.
CAGCATGGTACAAGGAGAAAGTTTATCCTCGGAACAAGGTTGGCTCTTGTTTCTATGTTTATCTAATTTTATTTTTCTTTTAGTTACTCAAGGGTAGTTGGATCCGCTATTTGGGTC
>APFE030544097.1:0-20702 GCA_000404065.3 Pinus taeda
TTTCATCAACGACCACGATTCATTCAATCGTCTAACATCATAAATCTATGGTCAACAATAGGACATGGCAGCAGCTAGGGTCATTCATTTCAAATGGAAACGCCTTACGGCGTAAATATTAATTTTCAATAACTAGTCATTACATCCCGGATTCGGGTGATCGTCCTGTCTTAAATGGCATTCATGCACAGTTATTTCCCATAGTGCCGTCACCTGCTCTGCAGCGTGGAGCCCCAGGCTTAGAACGGAGGCGGGACGAATGTCTTAATGGGCATGGGACGGCGCAGAACAGCGCCATTAATGGAGGCTGAAGCCCAATGCAGCCTGCGGAGTGTTATTAACATGCAGACACCCGGTGATCATTCCACTATGTAGTTGGTAGAGGATTATTCTGTTCGGTTCGTTTTGAGAACTGTGGGTGAGGCCGAGAGGGAGTCCCGCCTCAGAGGGGAAATTCGAGCTGGTTCTGGCTCGAACTGGCAGCCCTTTCACTCGTCCTGCGTTCTTCACTCCGGAATTCCTTTGACGGCCTGGGGTAAGTGCTCCATTCGCTGTCATATTAGTTATGCAGGCTCTGTCTCTCGGTTTCGAGTTTCTATTGTGTTCTGTTCTGCTTTTCGTTTCGGTTCGGGGCCCTCGGTTTCTCTGAGGCACAATTCTGGGTTCTGCACTGGTTCGGTTAAGGTTTCAGTAATTGTCAGCCCCATGAAGCGACCTGGGAAACGTTCTCGCTTTGGGGAAAGACCTGGTAGCAGTAAACGACCCTCCGCTCGCCCTCAGCCCACTCCACTGCTCACTACCATTAACCTCACTTCTTCCCCTGAGGACCCTCCTACCAGCAACCCCACTCGCCATCCGATTCCAAACAGTGCATTCCAATCCACCCATTTTAAATTTCAAAGCAATTTGAACCGCCCTCTGATTTCAACCCAGATTACCATCCTAATGACAGAGGAAATTAACCAGGTGCCTCCTATCTCCTGCATTGACCCCAATTCATCCCATAGCAGTGAGCATTCTTCTGCCAAAATTGCCATTGCCGCCAAGAGGGAAGCTGAACCAGTGATTCAGGTCGATTCGCCTTCCCTAATTCCTCCCCTGAGTGACTGTATCAACCTGATTTTGGATCCCGACGCTGGCACCATGGACAGAACCCAGGAGGGCAACGTGTTGAATGAAAAAGAAGTGCTCAGCCAGGACGACGCGTGTCAGCAGGTCGAGGAGACGCAGGGGGAAGAGGAAAAATGAACAGGTGGTTCCTGAGTTTGCTCTTTTTGGTTCTTGGGATGCTGCTTCGGAAGCATTGCCCAGTTTTGAGCTCCTACTTGCCACGGCGTATGTTTGTGTCTTGGTCCAGGGTTCCTAGCTCTCTCTCAGTATCTCTTATGCTTATCTTCAGTACTCTCTCTCTCAGTATCTCTGTAACGCCAAATGATTTGGTTGTTTGTTCTGTTAAACTAGCTGTTAGTTTTGGTGAGATTCCCCAGCTCTTCTGTAATGGGGAAATTTTGTAAAATATTCGAAGTACGGGCTTCTGGAGCCGCCCCCTCTTGTAATTTTATCATGTTTACCAGTTAATAGAAATAGCATAACTTTTACCGAGAAAAAAAAAATATATAGTCATTACATAAAATTATGGTCTCTACATTACTTTCTATTCACGGCCATGGTCTGCGTCCACACTGGTCTTTTGAAACACTTCGGCAAAAATTCTCCTATGTGATTTCTACCCAAAAACTTTTCTTAATTCATTACACGGGCAAAAAATTTGCTCTGTGATTTATATCGAAATACTTTTCTTAATTCATTATGGATCACACTAGCCTAAATTCAGAAATTATAAATTTGTTTTAAATTGTCATCATTATTATTAATTAAAAAAAATCTCACGCACAAATATATATGGAACAAGATTCTTAATCATAGAGATTTACTTCTATTTTAACATGGAGATCCTTAATCATTAACTATAGTTTGTCACAATACCATGAGCCAATACAGTGGTGGTTACAATTGTTTATCAATACCACATGCAAAAAAAAAAATTAAACATACACAAATTTATGGAACAAGATTCTTAATAGTAGAGATTTACTTCTATTTTAACATGGAGATCCTTAATCTTTGTTACAATTTCATGAGCCAAGACAATGGTTTATCAATACCACATGTCAAAAAATTCTTAACTCACTCTAGATGACACTTGTTCATATAATGTTTTTTCTTTTAATTAATCAATTTAATTAAAAAGATAAAAAAAGAATAGGTACTTTCGAAAAGTAATTCAGTCATTCATTTACATATGCTACAATGAATATTCTAGAATAAAATAATATTTTAATCCGCCTAAAAATGATTGAAACTCTTATTAAAAAAAATAAGCAAACCTATAAGCATAATTAAGATTTTATTTTAAAAGTGATTTTTTTAATGGTATTATGTTTCAAGATATATATTTATAATTATTCTTCTACCTGCCATGTGCTCATCACTCTTCTACATAACCTACATAACCTGTTCTTTCGTTTCGTTTTCCATCAAACAAAATCACATAATCATTGTCAACAATATCCATAAGACAATACCAGTACACCAACATAACTTTTACAAAATACTAAGCTTACCTCAAGGCATGCAGATACTCAAGATTCTTGGGCACACTCCTTGATTCTCAAGATTCTTGGGCACACTCAGAGTAGGAACAATCTTGTAAGTGCATCCGTCGTGAACATTTGGTATTCGAAAGGGAATAAGCAGAATAAACCAAGTGCCCTTTGGTCCCTTCATCTATTCTTCTCGAATAAGCCATCTGCATACTATCCATGTCTGTAGTATGTACCATATTCGAATTATTTTATATAATCACTTTCATATATTGTTAAATAAAGAATTTAAAACAATTTTTAAATAATTGCTTCATGGTGCAACACTTCAAACAAACTTCTTGATCCATGGAACATATAGATTTCGTCGAAATGCAGGATTCGAATCGAAGCTTCATTGAAACAAAATCGTTGAAGAGTTTCTCTATGTTGCAGTGTCAATGGGGTTTATAGGCAAAAATCATGTCCATCCTATGGAAAGCCTCAAGAGTCCATGTGAGGTTGGACACCACGAAATGCTAACCACCATATGAATTCTCCCATCCATTTCTGTAGCATGTTGTCGATGTCAATTCTCTTTGCCACGTCCAACGTTTCCTTAGGATTTAATGGATTGTGGTACTTGGGTTAAGGAAAAGTGATTTATTGTGTTTTAGAAACTTGCATGAGACCCCTGGGGAATTGGTTAGGATTTAATGAAATATGGCACTTGGGTTAAGGAAAAGTGATTTATTGTGTTTTAGAAACTTGCATGAGACATGTGGAGAATATGGTTAACACGCACATTTAGTAGGGTATTTACATGCGAGCCTCCTAGTTTATGTAATAGATTAAACATGTGAACATTTAACATGAGGGTATTCACATGGTGAGTAATGATGAATGGTGAGTAATGATGAAATTTACATGGTATTCAAGGTTGAAGTGGTCAATTTTATGAGTAAGGTTGGGCATCAAGTGAAGTGAAGTGTAATTCATTTGTCATTATTATGGATGTTAATATTTTTTATATATTTTTGGGTTAATTTTGCTTGAAATTTGGGAGGGATTTTTGGAATTTTAGGTTTCAATTTTGTAATTTATAAAAATGAACTGTTATGTGATTTTTTAGAGAGATGAATCTAATTATAGATTTAAAAATGTGTTTTAACTAAGCAAGGTTTAAGATTTGGTCAAAAATTAGATCTTCAGATTCTAGTGAAAAGAGCATAAACTTCTAATGATTAGATTGACACTAAGCTACTCTATAATACTTGTTTTAAATGAATTGTTAATTTTGCATTCAATACATTTATATATAATCAAAATTTAACATTTATCTCTTGTTCCCTTCCTTACTTAGGGGTATGCTAGTTTACACCGAAGGTGTTTTAAGGGAAGGGTTGCCTTGACCTTTAGTTCTTTGTCCATAAGCAATTAGACAAAGGCACTTATTAAAAAAATGTTTTTTTTTTTTTTACATCGTTTTTTGTTTACATCTTTTTTCCTTCATCTATCCATGACATGGATTTAACCAGCTCGACATAGGCATTCGATCTCTTCCAACAATTTGTAGTGAATGGATTTTTCAATTAGAGCAATCATGTGGATTTTATGGAGTGGCGAGTACATGAACAAAATCATGTCTTCCTTCCCCAATGGGTGAACTCATATGTCTTCCTTCCCCAAGCCCATTGTTCGTCGTCTATGTTGAGGATTCCGTCACACAGTAGATTATCAAAAATACATTGGGGAAGTTCTGAAATGTGGTCTTTACATGATACTCTACCAAGGTCTAGTGAGTATTGGATCTCCCACTGCCTAAACCCGTCAGGGCCACGAAAACGCTAGGGGAAAAGGTATGATCCCCATGATCATGGCCAAGAATATTGGTAATAGTTGTCGTGCATTCTGCATCACCCCATCCACTATTGGCACGAGCCATAGTTGTCAGCAAGGAGAGGGCCGAGAACATGATCCTTGCTGTCGAGAAAAAGAGGCTTGAAGTTTGTGGGAGATTAGGTGATAATGAGGTAACTCTGGATTTGATGGTTTGCAGATTTTGAATTTTGACAACCTTCTATTGTAAATTGTAAGATGCATACTTGGAAACACATTCAAATATAGTAGTTACATTGATTGTTTTGATATAGGAGCCAAATATATTATGTGGGATTCGAGAGTGATCTCAATCACCACCTAATGCTTCCTTGAGCGTTGAAAGGATGTCCTCAACATCGACTTTCTAGTCAACACTGTCTTAGCTTCTTACAACCTATTCCTCATGTTATAGCAGACCCTTGTAGAATCCAAATACAAAATCTATGACATTGGTCACCTTTTATTTATATATTATTTTAAAAAAATATTATTATATGAAGTTGAACGCCCAAAAACAGGTAAACAAATACCTCGAGGCAAGCTTTTGTGGGACCATAGGAAGTAACGCGAGACTCTGCATTTAGTCAATGTACTTTTACTGTTACAAGATCATTGCCTGGTACAAAAGCACCTAGCACATCGGAGTCATGGGTCATCACCATCAAGTACTAGCAATGGTGGTGCTTTTGTTTAGCAATTTGGAGGACCAATGATTGACAATGTTACAATTAGTGGAAGCGGTTTGATAGCTTTCCATGAATTAATAGGCAAACAAATACCTTGAGACAAGATTTTGTGGGACCATAGGAAGTAACAATAGACTCTGCATTTAGTCAATGTACTTTTACTGTTACAAGATCATTGTTTGGTACAAAAGCACCTAGCACATCAGAGTCATGGGTCATCACCATCAAGTACTAGCAATGGTCGTGCTTTTGTTTAGCAATTTGGAGGACCAATGATTGACAATGTTACAATTAGTGGAAGCTGTTTGATAGCTTTCCATGAAGTTCTTGTAGAAAGCAATGTTGAGAGGTTATGCTGCCTTTTTTGAGTGAGTGAGAGTTGAAAGGAATGTGGCAAGGCTGAACTTAAGGTCAATTTTTTTGCAATAAAGACAAAAAGAGAAAGGCTTGTGATGAAGACTAAAGGTAATTACAGATTAATTCTTAATGCCAGGTATGAAATGAGCAGCATGGCCAAATGAGGCTTATTTTTCCTGCGTGAAGAGTGCTAGTGAATCCAAAACCAGAATCCAAGGTAGGAAAAACTAAGATACTATTGGGCACAAACGGGTTATCATTTTTGACTTCATGAATAGTGCTAATGAAACTAACCCAGAAAAATCTGAGCTACTTTTGGGCACAAGTAACCATTTCTAATGAGAATCCTATTACCTTGTATGCATAGCTAAATTCTCCCAAATATTCTTGTAGCACCCAGTAATGTTTCCATTCTAAACACTATTTTCTATTCCTTTCTAATTAGTGTGTCTTCCTCGATTTACCTATCTTGAATTATGAAATATATTCACATCATGTTAAAATGAATTGCTTATACTTGATAATAGTAAACTGTAAACATAATGTTGAATACATGAGAATTAAAAATCTCAATTATAAAATCATACTACTAAGTCAAATTCTCTATTTAACTAAAAAAAATTCTCATAAATAAATTCATTCACTTAGAATAGAAAACACCCCATAAAAATTAATCCCAATCTCAAATGCATAAAGGCATTTACAAATATAGGACAACTCACTACAATTACTAGTAACACACACTCTAGAGTACTAAAACAATGTGAGATCAAAATATTAATATCAATCTGAAACTCAAATTCATGGAATCAAATCCAACTGCAGAAATTTGTCTTTGTCGAACAGTGATGTCCATTTCTACACACCAGATTGCTTAACCGGCATAAATGCTTGATAACTACTAAAATTGTTGTTGAAACCAAACCCTAGAATGGACCATCAAACAATTAACAATATTTACACTGCTTAGCTCATATCTTGGACATTCGCTGGATCAAGGCGGTTGAGAAGCGTAAAAAGAGAGGTAGTTGAGCCATTTTGTATCCTAGCATGCACACTTAAACACGTCGTTGTCCTCGCCGAACACATCCCTTGAACTCCTGTTTGTGTTTTCCTATCAGACCCTCGGTTGTCAGTGTGTTGTCCGTTTTCAACGTTGTTTCTAAGTGTTATCCATGCACTTTTAAACTTTAACTTCGCCGCAGGTGTCACCGCCACGTAGAATTGTTAATATCTGAGAAATTTAATTTTTTAAAATTCAAGTAATATGACTGCTTTGTTTAATTTAAATAGGTTTAAATTTTAAAGGCATCGTTTAAATTTAGAGGCTTATAATTTATTACAAGTCTGGGGATACCTCTAATTTGCTCAGCTCTCTTGTTTACATAAAATCCATAGCAATTCCAAGGGCTAGTGGATTCTCTGATTAATCCTCTGTTAAGCAACTGCTGTATTTCTTGCTGGCATAATTCTCTGTATTCTTGGCTCATGGGAATCGCTCTGCTTTTACAGGGCTTTCCTTTGTATCCTTCCTTATAGGGTAATTTAATAGTATGTTGCTTCCTATGCCAGAAAGCATTTGGCTCTTCTGAGCAACATTTTTCTGCTAGTTTTTCCTTTAATTCTAGGATCCTCCTTTTAATCTGTGGTTGTTTCAGCTGTTCTTTGACTCGCAACTTCCCTTTTAGATCTTTAAGATCTAATAGCAAAGTTTCTGCTTTATCCAATTTTTGCATGGCTTGAACCATTGTGGAGACTCTTTAAGTTGAAACATAAGGGAGCTCAATCCTTTTTCTTGTACCTTTAGATGTAGGTACAGAAATGAAATAACCAGCTCTACTCCCTTTTAATCTTGCTGAACCATGAGGTTCTACTGCAGCTAAAAAGACATTTCCTAATATGCAATCAACAGGAATGTCTGCTATGGCAAACTTCATATATACACAATGAGTATCAAAACATAATGAAGCTCTAGGAATTTCATACTTAAGCTTCTTGTTTCCTAGGCCTACAACTTCTCTTTCTGCAGAGACCCAATATTTTGCTGGAATATTTCTGATATTTCTGATATTAATATCTGCACCAGAATCCAACAATGCAGTCATAAAAAATACTTGGCCTTGGATACAGATTTTTACCTTGACATGGTGTTGTTGGTATGTGATGGTAAACAGTCTCATATCCTGAAAGCCAAAATGTGGGTCTGATCTTCCTTCTGCAACTTCAATTTCTCTGTTATGTGCTCCTGTATCCCAGGATTCTTCTTCTTCTTTAATCTCCTTTCCTTTCTTTATTTCTGCAATCTGTGCTTTGATGGCGGAGATCTCTGTTTTAAGCTGGTGAATTTCACCACTCACTTCTCCCAAAGTTAGGGATCTTACTTTCCCTGGTTTTTGGTGATGCATCTGGAAGGATTTGGTGTTTCTTTCATAAGATGAATCAACAAACAGAGGTTTCTTACCTGATTCTTTTGAAGCTTTTGATTTAAGTTGATCTGTGAATGCTTCTATTAGGCGGTCCTTCATTGCTCCTTCCTCCATTGTCCTGATATGAGCTAAAATTTTCATTTCTGCTTCTTCTTCAGCAGATGCCATTAGGACCTTTTCTTTGGGAGGCTTTGGTCTTTCTTCTTCTTCACTGGAGCTGTACAAAACTTCAGAATCATCATCATCATAAAATACATGACATGCAAATTCATTTGAATTAGAACAAGAACACTCTCATGATTCAGAATCAGTATATTGGCCCATGTTAACTTGAAAGTCTTCTTCTGTACTACTGAAAGAATCAAGAGATGAATCTTCTAGTTGATGCTGTTGGGCTGAGATATGAAGATTTGGGCATTTTTCTGTAACATGATTCTTTGATTTACATCTTAAACAAAAGAATGGGCTTGAATGTTCTTTCTTGACCTGTTTAGCTTTTTGAGCATAAACAGCTGTCTTTTTCCCTTTGTTGAGTTTTGATTCTTCTCCTTGGGGGCATCTTGAGGCTATATGCCCCGTCTGGCCACACAACCAGCAAGTGATTTTGTTCCATTTCTCTTGCTTGGATGTATGCAGGTGAATATCAGAAGGATTGTAATAATGAGTTTTGGGGATGTACCTATAGTGGCCTTTTCTTTTATGGCTTTTATCCCTTGTGGGATACTTTCTTTTGTTTCTTGGGTAATCCCTTTTATTTTTGTAGAAAGTCTCCTTGAATTCTCTTTTAGCCCTTTTCTTAGACTTTCTCCTTTTGACCAATGGGTCATCTATTGTTAGTCCATATTTACTGCAAATGGACTTTCTATCTGGTAACCTGGACAATTTTTCCAATGATTTATTTACCTTTGAGCTAGTACAAAGAGTGACAAGTGTCTTTGTAATCAGGGAATAGATTTCTCCCCATGTGTAAGACTCAAAAGGTAACTGAAAAATTTCTTGCATTCTGATATAATCGACAAATCTGGAGGGTAGAGCAGCTAGATATACCTGTTTCCAGAGCAGATTTTTGGAATCTTTTACCTCATAGATCCGCTGCATCCAATCCCTGTGAAAATCATCATACTGGGACATCTTGTGACATTTGAGGTTCATCAAAATGACCTCATGCTTATTGGCAATTTCTGTTTCACAACCACACCAATGCTCCAGAATCATAGATGTTAGAGCACCAATCATATTATTTATCACAGTCCCATCTGGGTTATGAATGACATCTCCTTTTTCATCTTTAAGAACTTCTGCTTCCATGTTTTCAACTAGTTTAGGAGAAGATTCAGGTTCCCACCATCTAAGAAGAGTACCTGTAAAACATTGGATAATAGTTTTGCACGCATCTACCTCTATTTTTCCCCTGAGACACATGAGTTTGTATTCATTATACATTAAATCAATCATTTGGCAAATTTGGCCAATGCTCAGGTTATCTATATTCCATTCTCTGTGGGAATCAGGAAAAAAAATATGTGCTTCGGGCAATTTTCCCTTTCCTTCAATGTCAGGAGCAGAATACTTGGAAAATCTATGCTCAAGAGGCTCATAGATTGGGAGAATTTGTGTTTCTGCTTCTGGTTCCCTAAATAAAGAGGCTATAGTTATTTTTCCAGATTCTTCATCCTTTGAAATGGTTTCTTTGGGAAATAGTAGAGGAAACTTCTCTACATTCTTCATTGAATGTTCAATCTTTATATTTCTTTTTACCAAAAAAGAATTTGGAACTGGCTTTTCAACCTTTGTAACCTGCATCTTTTCAAACTTCTCATTTAAGCCAGTAAGGAGTGTCTTAGTTGTATCAATATGCCCAACCAAGTTTTCTCCTATTTCTTCAATTTTATTCAGTGACTCTCTAGTGTAGGAATGATTCATGCTAGAATCAAACTGTATACTATTCAAACAATAATTTGCACTATTAAATGAAGACTGTACAACATCTACTTGTTTCTTTACTTCTTCTGCTTTTGCCATATTCATCTCTAGACCTTTTAATGCAGTATTTGTCCAATTTATCTGTTCACTGGCCTTTTGGATCCTACCATCAATCCCTAAGGCATTGTCATCTTTTTGGACTAAAGGGATGGCTTTGGCTGCATTTGTCTTTTCTCCTAAGATTATTCCCTTATATGGGGGGAAAGTAGTAGGAGTTTCAACTGTAGACCCATCAATTGCAGTCCATCAATGCTTATCAGGAATACTGCTAGAAGAAGTACCAGTAAAAACATTTATGGGAGCAATTTTGTCTTTCCATGAGTAGAAGGATATCCACTCATTATTGTTTTCCATATAATTCTTCCAATCTGTGGCCAACTTTCTCTTCTGATCTGGGGTGTATCCTTGATTAAATTCATCTGCTTGGGGGTTTGTATACAAATCCCAATTCAGCATTTCTTTCATCCATTTTGCACTGATTTGTGACTTTTGGGATCCATCCATAAGTGCAAAAAACTTATGCATTTCCATGACTGCAGGTTTCTTACAGTCAGGAGGGATCTGTTTGAATCTGCACTCTGGAATCAGTTCTGACTGTTCAAGTTTTCCCAATCCATACCTAGGCTTTGCAGGCCTCATTAAACAAATCATTTGAGTAAGCCTAGGATCTTCCTCTTCTATTGAATGGATCATAAGAACATGATCAGTATCAGGCTCAGGTTCATGTGGAAAAGGTATATCCGAACATTTGGGATTTGGGCATGAACTGATAGAAGTGGATGGAGGAGCAATGCCAGTGCGAGGATTATGATGCAAATGGACATCTTGTTCGGCTAAACTGAGGAGATTTACGACATTTGTACAATCGGGACATTTTACTTCTAAAGAAGAAAAATTAACAAGCTGAGCTAATTCAAAAAGCTGCGGGTGATGACAAGAGGAAAATGATGATGATGAACACGCGGTATCAACAGTGGAAGGATCTTTGTAGTATTTAGATATTTTACAAGCAGCATCTATTCCTTTTCGATCAATGGTTGATCTACGAGGAAAAGATATGACTGTACTAGAAGCATTTTCTATGATGTTGGCAGAGGTGATATTTCTGGGGATTTGTGGCCTGGAATGATTTACTACCCAATGTTGAGGGAACTCCAGATTTTCCCATTTTATCAACTGTTGTTCAACTTTTTGATTTTTTGGGTCAGTTTTGACTACCACACTTGACTTAGAATCCCTACTGGGAGTATGACGAATTGCTGGCCATAGAGTGTTGGTATGTCTAAGACAGGCTTTGGTCTGGATGGCTATATTGTTCCTTTTCTTTTTCATGTCAAATCCAGTAGTATGGATTTGCAACTGTAAAATATCTTTGATGGTCTCATCAAATGTATAAACAGAAAAATTTGGATAACAATCAAAATATACGGGGCCATCAGACAAAGGGGCTACAATCCCACCAATAATAGAATCTGTATATCTGTTGTGCGTTAGATCTCTAACAGTAGCAAGCACAAATTTTTTTAACCCTTTATGGACTAAAGGATTAATGCCAACTCGTATGCAACCAAGATGCAGATAATTTGTTTTTAACCTTTTTGCTTCTGCCTGTAAAGCTTGAGGATTTAGCAGAGGAATAGTCTGGATACTATCAGAGTTCTCCTAAACTTGGCTAATAGACTCTTTAATAGTGATTCTAGTGGCAGCAATTAAATGGAAAGGGGCTAAGTCACTATAGACTTCAGAGGGTGTAATATCTGGTAGAGCCCATCTCGCAGAAGGTTGAGATTCCTGATAGGTAAGTTCAGAAGAATTTAAAGTCTTGTTTGAATTATTTTCAAACATTTCTCTAAGAGGATTTTCTTCTGGAGGAGAATCTTCTTCAAGCTCATGGAATGAAATAGATTTTCTAAATGACTCCATTCTTCAAGATAAAATAGATCTGAGTACCAACCTTTTTGAACCAGACGTTACTGGCTCTGATACCAATTTTCAGCAGGGGCTCCTGTCACGAGCTTGCTCTTTCTCTGTGTCTCTCAGTATCTTTGATAACCAACTCCTGGTGAACCAGTGGTGAACCTACTAAGATCTTTCACGTTCTGGCAACCTTCACAACGACATCTACGCCTCAAAAGGTCTTGACGTCCCTTCAATCCTTTGGCGAACTTCCTGCAAACTTCGGACGAAAGCACAAAGAATACTTCTACCACAACGGACTCATATATTTGCACAATAGTACTCATCGACAAAATAGTATACTCATCTTATTTCAGAATGGAGAAAACCTTACAGAATATTCACAGGGCTTTTACAGAGATTGATTCTATCCAGAAACAGGCTAATCTCGCTTTTACCGGACTTTTCACAGCTCAATCATAAGCAAGTTACTACCGCATGCTTCTGGCGAGGTATAGATTCTGTCTTTGAATCAGTTTTAACACCCAAAACTTGACTCTCCTAATGGTTCGGCCACTTTAGGTTCTTACCAGTGCCGAGCACACTGATACGCAGGCTTCTCGAACCGACTAAGGACTTTGAGTGATTACTCGTGTTGCAAGCAGATCAGACTTAAATAGATCAAACATGTTTAAATAGACAAACTCTTTAAAAACTTTAAAGTCAAACACATCCATGATTTTGCACTTTGCTTTTATTGGAAACATAAATAACTTTTCACTTTGCTTTTATCGGAAACATAGATACAATCTTACTAGTGTCTCATTGGAAATATGTAAAGAAATAGATACAATCTTACTAGTGTCTCACTAGAAATATGTAATATTCTTTATGAGAAAGAATGTGCAGTATAATGTTTTTTATAATGTCTTTTACTTTTAAATGTAGAGGCCGTATAACTTAATTTTTATTTATTTATTTATTTTTAAAGTCGCATTCAATTTAGTATTTAGTTTTATTAATATCCATCTATTGTAGGTATAGTTATCAAGTTTGAATTTGGATTCATATTCAATAAGATTAGAAAAAAAATATTTAAATCTAATATAAAAATAAAAATTTAAAATATATCTTAAAAATATTTAATATTATTATTTTTTTCAAAAAAAAAAAGAAATTCAATGTGATTTTTCCCATATATATATATATATATATAATATATATATATATATATATATATATATAAAATTATTAATATTATATAAAATGTTACACACGGGGCTTTGGATTGACGGTGAATGAATGCACTATTAAAAATTCAAATTTCCCATTAATACTTATCTACCAAAAAAATATTATAAATATTAAAATAAAAGATATAAAATTATAATTAATTATTAATATAATTAATAGAAAAAATGTAAAATAAAATTTGTTAATAAAAATAACAAAATCTCAAAATAAATGAATATCAAAAACAAATTTGAAATAATCTCCACATATTAAGCCATTGCAATTGAAAGCATTTGAATATTTTATATAAAACAATAACATCAACCCATCAATATATTTAGTTGTGTTCCATTGAAAATAAACCCTTCTAATCAAATCAGGAACCAACCCTCACCATGTAAAATATTTTACATTGGACATGCACTAGCAATCACAATTTATCGTGCTTATGATTTCATTGTAGGTAACAAAATTTTACAGTTCAAGCACATGGTAATCACAATTTATCCTGTTTATGATTTCAGAGTGTACATCAACTAGTAATTGTGATCTGTCCTAAGAAAAATAAATAAATTTGTAAACAAGTTATTTCTTTTGCAAAATTTATTTACAACCCAATAACCGTATTGGTGAATCAAATCTTATTACTTAATTTTCTTTTTTTTAAGCCATTCTATCAAACTTGGTAACTATGGTTGTATGTCTGTTGACAAATCCAAAGAATGGAAGGGGTATTAGTCATAGTTACCAAATTTGAATTTGAACTAGATTCTTATTCAATTTGATACATGGAAAAAATCTAGTAAAATAAAATAAGAATATACATTTTAAAAATATTCAATAATATTTTTTTTTTCAAAAAAAGTAAAAGAAAACTCATTAATTCTCCAACATTGATTCATAGTGTTATAAATGTTATAGACATTCTCAGTGTAAAATGGGAGGAAAAAAATGCTAAAAACAAAAAGTATCAAAGTTATTGAGCCAAGAGGCTTATTCAACAGTCCAGTATGATGTGTAACCTTGTCGCTCCGTCATCAAAGTTGAAATTTTGTTCATATTCACCAAAAGAAAATAACAATACAAAATATTTAAATAATGTTGATTCATAAAAAAAATTTACAGGTGAAAAAATTGCATCCTTTTCTGCTCATGTTAGATCCATATTTAAGATGGATCTAAGCTGGTTAATATTACATAATGTAAAATAAAATTTATTAATAATAGTGACAAAATCTCAAAATATCTAGATATCAAAAACAAGTTTGAATTGATCTCTTTCTGGTTGGCTAAGAGCTAGTCTGCCTGGGAGGTAAGGAAAGAGGTTAATAGCCCAAGGCCCAGAGGCATTTGGCAGGAGTGAAAGCCTACCCCTAACAGACCACCACCGAGTTATTCCAAGTGGCTTGGTTTTTGTTGAATAACGATGAGAGATGATTGTTCTCATTGCTGGTTTGACTACTGAGTTATGATAAGTTTTCCCACCATGTGAAATTTTTTTTGAAGTGATTTGCCATATAAAAACATTGAAACCATTTGAATATCTAATATAAAACAATAACTTCCAACTATTAATATTTTTGGTTATGTTCCATTGAAGATGAATCCCTCTAATCAATTCATGTATTAATGCTCACAATTTTACAATACACAAGCACCCTGTAATCACATTTTATCATGCTTATGATTTCACAGTGAACACCAACTACTTGTTAATCATAATTTATCATGCTTATGATTTCACTGTGGATAGCTGTTGTAAAAAAAATTGTTTTCGTAGATAATTGTGTATTTGTAATTTCTATGTGTTTTTTATTAATTTAGATTTTTATGTTCTAATATTAAATTTGTTTAATCTCAAATAGGGTAATAAGATGGTTTGAGGACATTTCTAATGCTAGTATTTGTAGTATGATCAAGTTGCTAATTGCAGTATGAATAGAAAATGAAATTTATAAAAAGATTCCTTAAAATTGTTGATTTCCTTGTTTAAAGGATATTAGTATTGTAATCATATAAAACCAATAACATTTTTTATTTTATTAGTTTATTAAGTGGTGGTACATATCTTGTATATTTATGTTGAAATTTAAGGAACTTATGTTTATATGTGATGGTGCCTGATGTTTTTGGATGTTTGATGGTGGTTATTTTGTGACCATTGTTTGGCACTCATTGTTATTTAGTTAACAACAATCACAAACATGATCATGCATTCATGACAATGGCTCTTGTGACAACTACATTTTTGAATCCCTCTTAAACTTCAAAATTTTGTAAAGTAGAAATTATGTGTCATTTTCAAAGTCTTTCACACAATTCCACACAATTCCCAATAATAATTAACAAAACAATATGTTATTATAATTTTATTTATGGAATATTATGCTCATATAAAAATATACTATAATGTTCTCTTTTGCATTTCCAATGCCAATACCACATGTCTAAATAACTATAACTCATGTTTATATGATATGTTTTTAATTTATTAATTTAATTAAAAGAGAAAAAATGACATAACTACTTTTGAGACAAATCTTAACCTTTAATTTCTGAATACTATTACGAATATTCTAGGATATCTTGTGGAAGTTATATATCTACCATACACCTAATAACTATTAATTATTGATAATTAAATTAAAATTATAAAAGACCTATTCCAAAATAGACATGCCTATTAATGTAATTATTTAGAATTATTTAAAAAAATATTTCCATATAAAAAAAACATTAAGACAAGTATTCCAAGATCAACATAGTTCTTATATTCTACATTAATAAAATTTACAACTAATAATCTACCTTATGCTCTCCTCAACAATTTGTCTAATAATTCAAAACATTCACCTTACGTGTTGCATGGATTAACCCTCAACCAAGTATAGAAGTGTCATCATTATGAGTTTGTGAGAGGGATATGCAGACAATTGTTGGATGTATATAAAAGGTAATTGACTACATAGAGAAAGAGACCCTATATGCATAAACCGACTAGAATGAAACTATTTTGTCTTTAAGAATTATCTTCACTTACTTCTATATCCCTCATGTGCAGGAGTATGGAATTATTTTACTCTTTATTGAAAGATGGTTAGTTTATTTATATAAACCAATGAGATAAAATAAGGAGCACTTAAGTGAATAGATTATTTTTAAATCACTGGAATATTAAAATAGTGTAGGAGTGGTTTCAAATTAATGATGATATTATGTAAAATAACATTAATCAAATAATTTAAATTTGGATGTATGATTGCTTTGGAATTAATTCTAGGGAGGCCCACTTCTTTATATGGTAGTTGGCAACACTTATGATATTTTTGTTATATTTTATAATGGTGTACTTGTTGAGAACAGTGAGTTTTTAGTGCATGTGAATTAACCATCTTAGAAAAAGGTGTCAAACACTTTGAAGTTGGGCATTTGGCTCAAGGAGCATGTAAAAACATCATGTAAAGAAAGAGAAATATATAATCGGGGACATAGAATGTTGATTTGGGGAAGATAAATTCTCACATTGATCATAATACTAATACTAAGGGCTATATAAATGGTTTCAATTATTTTCCATCCAATCCTGGCAAGGAAATGGGTAATCAACATGTCACTATTTCTGCGTGTAGTCTAAACATGTCACTATTTCTACGTGTAGTTTAAACATGTCACAATTTTGTCTCGAAAACAATAGAGGTTCAACATGATTTTAAGAAAATCTAGTGGAAATTATTGAAAATTTGGTTTATGGCTGTTAAGCTTCAGGATTTTGAGTGCCTCAAGGGGTTCTTGATGGGGCTGAATCCATTTCCACCATCAAAAAACTGATTTACGCACTTTCATATTCCAAATTCTTGAAGAAATTTTCGATTTTGAATGCCTCAAGGGATTCTTGATGGGGCTGAATCCATTTCCACCATCAAAAAAATAAATTACACACTTTCATATTCCAAATTCTTGAAAAAATGTTCATTGAATTTTGGTAAAAAATTCACCTACACACCAAATTGTGACCTTACTAGACAACCCTTTATTTCGAGACCATGGAACAATAAGGAGATAAATCCATTTCCACCATCGACAAATTGATTAAGCACTCTTTCTTAAAAAAAAAATCTTCAAATTCGAGTGGAAAATTCATCCTCCAAACAAAATTGTGACCTCTTTAGAAAACTCCTAAATTCGAAGCCATGGAACAATAAAGTCTACATTTTTTTTTGTTAATCAAACAACTCATTCATCATTCATCATTGCGTTTCTCCTACTCTTGTCAAGACATGCCTGCGATGAACCATTTCTTGTGAATACCATTTTTGCATCTAACACATTATGAATAGCTATCTAAACTATTCTCGTGATTCTCCCTCTTTCCAATGAAAAAGAAACTAATACAACCATAGATAGAATAGAATGCAAGGAAGGAAAGATTGGGATACTATTTAGAGATGTTCCCACGTAACCTCCTTGACCACAACAAAATCTGTAAGCAAGATATTGAGCTCCTCTACACAGACCAGGGGAGCTTAGCCACTGAGCTTATCAGTGTCCTTAGTAATGCGGGACCTATCACAACCCATCGCTTTGACGGTGAAATGCCAAAATTTCCACTTAGTCTAAATGCTACGACATCTCAACAAGGATATGTAGCATAGTGTTTGTTTTTCTGAATCTCATAACTAAAAGACCAGGGAGGAAGACAATTCAAGGGGTTTTTCATCACGGCTTCGTTAACAATCACTTCCTGAGGGGGACCTGGAATTAAGGTAAGCCTGAAACCCCCCATATAATTTGTTTCAAATATAAACAGACTGTTAATAGTTGTAGTTGTATTCCTCTGGTTTTATTTCCTATTTAAAGATGTACTATCTTTTAAATATATTATTTTTTCGTCTGCACAAAGTCTTGGGTTACATGCCTTCCTGTTTGGAAACCAGAAAATACTTCCCTTTTACAATTTCTAACTGCGGAACATCCATATCCCACCAATTTTGGTGTCGCCTATCATATTTTTGTATTATCTCTTGTCTCTACATGGGTTTCCGTTTCCGGATAGGAAGTTTATGGTGTAATTGCAAGGGATGTATATGCTGTTGTATCATAATTTAAAGGTCTCTGTGTTGTCTGTCAAATGCTATTTATGGTCTATTACCTCAAATTCTGAGTGTGGCTCGAGTTTTTTCTGGGATTCATTGTAGTTTAATGGCCATCGTTTTATCTCTTCAAATGACGTTACAGACTAATACCAGAAAACTGAGTGTTTTTCGTGGCTTTATGGGCTTATAGAAGAGTTGAGAACTTCTTCTCCTCTGTCAATTGCCTACCCTCATCCACATTACTCTACTAATTCAGAGATTATTAGAGTTTTTCAACCGCGACTCTCTGGTTCTTTTTCCGCACAGGTCTGGCACTGCTTATTCTGGTGGCCGGAACAGTAGCTCAGGGGGAAAAGGAACCTTTTCCCGGCAAGTAGGTAGTTACGCGTGTCACAACATCGCCCAAAAGTTTTGCCTCACGTCACTCGTTTTGCTTCCCCACACATTATCTGACCTCACACACTTCCATATCAGGCATATTGGATAGTCGAAGGTACATTTTCATACGCCTCAGGATCTGGACTGTATTATGACGCATTATGACGCATAGTTTTAAAACTCCGACTCGGCCGAGCAATGACTCCGACTCCGACTCCGAAACGGTAATGACTCGGCCGGCTTGTTTTCAATGACTCGGTCGTTGTAAAAATACATTAAATATTTAGTTTTTTTATAGAAAAACATAATTTTGAAGATTTTAAACATAATTTTAAAGATTTTCATTCATGTTTCCAAACACACAGCGTTATAATATAGATGGAAGACAACATATGATCAAAGTAGGCTCATGAACAAATCCATTATATCAAAATGGCACCCAATGACAATACATAGCAAACTGTCATACATGATCAAAGACTCAACAAAAAACACATAACCAAAGAGGCTAGAAATGGCCTCTACAACAAAAAAACTATACAACAAAAGTACTACTGGCTATAGCTACTGCCAAAGGAGCCAAGATCATGTCAATCAATCTCTGAATCATCATCAGAGTCAGACAGGGGGGCCCATGGCTCCTCCTCATCATCATCATCTCCAACTGCAACTGTAGAAGTGGTACCACTAGTAGGCTGTGCAACAGATGCAAGCTGAGATAGAGTAGCTATGCCGCTGCGCTTCTGTCGTGGCTCAAGCTGAGCAGAGGAAGCACCTACAACTAGAGTCCTTGTTGGCTATGAGACTGAGGCTGGTGGATCTGCATTCAACTGAACAGGCTGAAGTTGAAGAGCATGTTCAACTTCAACTGATGTCTCCAAATCTAAATCTAAATCAAGATCCTCATCAGGATCAAACTCTGCTGGACAACTCTCCACTACCCAATCTGACGTTGGATCAATGTCTTTCAACACAATGGGATCTGAATCAGGTCTTTTGTTCAGCAAATGGTTTCGTCTGAGCCGAAGGTTGTATTGGACATAAACTAGATCATTTAACCGTTTTTGATCCAAACGGTTTCTCTTCTTTGTGTAAATCCTCTCAAAGACAGACCAATTGCGCTCACACCCAGATGCACTGCAAGTTTGACTCAAAATACGAATTGCAAACCTTTGCAATTCAAGAACATGGCCACCAAAGGCCTCCCACCATTGTGCTGCAAAACACATAGGAGTGTAATGAATTATGAGTTAGCTCAACAAAATTACAAATTATATCTAACTTTCAAATTATAAACGATTTAACAAACTTTAAAAAAAAAAAGTAAAACTATTAAGAATTTGAAAATTGAAATTTTTGTTTACCTGGCTCATCTGCTTCTCTTGCAATCTTTGCTAGGTTCTTCCCAAAGGTACCTGATGCAATGCTGAAGGTTGTGGCCTGTCGGTGTACCTCCAGCTGATCAGACTCCAACGGGATCATGCGATCAATGCAATCAATCAGTCCATCTCTGACCTCCCCCCTCAAAGCTCCTGACTCCTTAGCTTTATAATGATACCGTGGGTTCAAAAAAAACCCAGCTGCATGTATAGGGCGATGGAGTTGATTGTTCCATCTCTCATCAATGATTGCCCAAATGGGCCCATACTTTGCCACTCTATCCTTGTATACCGCCTTTATTTGCTCCTTTGCCTGATCCATAGCCTCATAAATGAAGCCCATAGCCAACCTTTCCCCATCCACCAAGCGCAACACCTTAACTAGTGGCTTGGCAAGCTTCACAACCTCTGCTGCCTTTCTCCAAAAAGTTTCTTCATAGATTTTCCTTTTCAATTCTTTTCCTTCCTGTTTGTTAGACCAATTTCTTTGATTCCATTCATCACTGGAAAACATCTTTTGCAAGTTTCTATGTTGGGAAAGCATAGATTGCAATGTCAAAAAATGTGTAGCAAATCTAGTGATGGCAGGCCTAATAATATCCTTGCCCCAGTGTGTTTCCTCATGAGGCTCAAAATCAATGTATGATTGTAGATACATTTTGTTATGCTTTTGGCATGATCTATGGTGTTTCTGACCCAATCTAATTTTCCAATATCCTCAAGCATGAGGTCTATGCAATGTGTAGCGCATGGGGTCCAAAAGATGGTCTTGTGTTTTTCCTCTAACAGTTTACCAACAAGAACATAG
>APFE030544101.1:0-16658 GCA_000404065.3 Pinus taeda
CATAGATTGTGAAGAGGAGGAAGAAAAGGAACAAGAAATGTCAAAAGAAGAGGATATACACCAGGAACAAACCCTAGATAAAGAAGAAATGAATGCGGCCATATCCTGTAATGCATTGGCCGGAATTACCACTCCTCAAACTATCAAGATAGAAGGACATATCAAGAAGAAAAAGGTAATAGTGTTGATTGATTCGGGCAGTACCCATAATTTTATTCATTGTAAGATAGCCAAGGAATTGAATTGCTTCCTATACCCAACACCAGAGTGTCAAGTGATGGTTGCAAGTGGAGGAACCATAAACTGCTCTGGAAATTTCCATAATATCAAGTTATCCATGGGAGAATATGTATTGAATAGACCAATGCTTTCCATTCCAATTGGGGGGTGCTTATAGAAAAATCTGTAGATTCACAAGCTCATGTAATCTACTAAAAAAGAGACAAGAATCTACTTCTACTCTTTACAGCAGAAGCCCATAAACATCGAGCAAACAATAATCAATAGAGGAAGAGAATCAAAGGCACATAACATAATACATATCCAGGGAAAGCCACAACTCAAAAACCCACTATTTGTTTTGTATTAATCAGGAAAATCAAGATGAAATTACAATGTGTGTTCTCTCTAGAACAATCCTAGCACTTTTCAAATTCGATCTCCAACCCATAAGCAAGCTCAAGGCCAAATCTTAGCCAATTCACAAGCTTTCCAAGTCTTTATTCCAATGTGTAATTCCTATGAAAGATAGCTTGTATTTAAAGGGAAAGAAAGCCTCTAAAAAAACACAATCCCTCAAGGATCAGTTCTTGAATGCATGCACTGTCAGTGCAACTCAGAAAAATCTAAAACAAATAGTACATTGTCCTTGCACTCTAGTCTCAACTGGGTCTTTCTTAGAATCAACATGCATGAGTTTCTGATGGAGGAATCTTCAGTTAACTAGAGTAGCACTAATTAGGTCACTAGTGTCCCAACTCACTGTTTACTCACTATTAGTTCCTGAAACTGATTGGAACTAATTTAACTGGACTTAACTCAATAAACTGAGTTAACTAATTACAACTCATTCATAACTCATCTTGAACTCCTATAAGTTAGGGAGAACATATACATGTCTTCTAAAAGACTTCTAATTCGAATTTCCTAAAAATTTAAGTTAATTAAACTTAATTAATTATTTTCAATTTACTATGAGAAAAGAATTATATTTTAATTCACTGTTTAATTCAAGGACAAATTAAACTGGAATTTCTTGTTGTCATTTCTCAACACTCCCTCTCAACAAGAAAGGGATTATCCACTACCCTAATCCTGTCTCTGTGAAACTCGAATTTACATCTTGGCAAAGCCTTTGTCAAGATGTCAGCATCTTGTTCCTCCATGGGAATGTAATCTAACAAAATGATCTTCCTTAATACACAATCTCTCAGATGATGATATCGAATATCTATATGCTTGGACCGATCATGAAAAACTAGATATTCAGAGAATTTGATACAACTCTCATTATCACAATAAATCATTGTCGGATCCATCTGCTAACCAAACAAACCAACCAGGATCTTCCTCATCCAGATAGCCTCACATGTTGCTTGAATTGTAGCCATGTACTCTGCCTCTGCCGAACTGAGTGCAACTGATCTTTGTTTCCTGTTGTACAAAGAAACTGCAGCTGACCCAATATTAAATATCCCTCCTAATGTGCTCTTCCTATCAAATGGACTCCCCGCCCAATCTACATCGGTGAATCCTTGAAGATTCACTCCCTTTATCCGTTTGTACCACAACCCAAACTGAGTAGTGCCTCTAAGGTATCTCAATACATGCTTTGCCACCTTCCAATACAGCTTGGTAGGCCTAACCATCGCTTGACTAATTTGGTTAACTACATAACACATATCTGGTCGTGTGTTCACCAAGTACATGAGTGAACCCACAAGCTGCTTGTAAACAATAGCTTCCACTACTTCTCTTGAAGTAGCATCCTCCTTCCTCTAGGTTACTAGCTAGAGGAGTCTCCATGGGTTTACTGCTCTCTAGGCGAAATCTCCTGAGTATCTCATTGGCATACTTGCCCTGAGAAACAAACAAATCCCCATCTCCCTGCCATACCTCCATGCCAATAAAGTAATGCATGAGCCCCATGTCCTTCATCTCAAACTCTCTTGCAAGGTCCTCCTTGCAAGATTTGATGAGCTTCTCATCACCTGTTAGTATGAGATCATCTACCTAAAGTACAATGATCCAAAGCTTACCTTCCACCACTATGTGATACAAGTTCGCATCTTCTTCACTCTTCGAGAAGCCCAACCTAGTGAAGTAGCTATCTATCCTGGTGTACTAAGCACGGAGTGCTTGCTTCATCCCATACAATGCTCTCTTGAGTCGGCACACATGCAACTCAAGGTCCAAGGTTTCAAAACCTTCGGGTTGCTCTATGTACACCTCTTCCTCAATCATGCCATTGAGGAAGGTAGTCTTCACATCCATCTGATGGATACTCCAAACAATCCATGCAGATAGTGCCAAAATAGATCTCATAGATGAGTACCTTGCAACAGGAGAAAAGGTCTCATCATAGTCAATCCCCTCTACCTGTGAAAAGCCATGAACCATAAATCTAGCATTATGCTTCTTAACACTACCATCTGCAGCTTGCTTTAACTTGTAAAGCCAATGAGAGCTCACAACTGACTTGTCCTCTAGTCTCGGGACCACATCCCAAACACTGTTTCGAACTATGGAGTCATACTCCTACACCATCACATCAACCCAAACTAGTTGTTGCATTGCTTCCTGAAAGGAATATGGCTCTGTCACAACACATGCACCCATAAGTGCCATGTATCTAGTGTACCTCTCTGGTGACCTCCTTTGTTTGCGCTGAGAATAGGGTGCTCCCACATTCTCCCGTGCATCATCCAACAATCTGTCAGCCTCTCTAGTGCGCTTTCTTCCCTCTCTAGAAGACTCTGCCTGAGTGGATGTCTCCACTCCCAGAACCTCTACATGTGGCTGCTCCACATCAATCTGAGGCTCCTCAACCTTAGGAACTAAAAGTTCCTCCTCCGCATGTAGCTCAAGCTCCCTCTCAAGGGATACTCGCATGGCCTTCTCCTCATCAAACTTGACATCCCTGCGAACCACTGTCATCCGACTGGTTTTCATGTACACCTAATAGTTGTGGGGAGTATCAGTGTACCCCACAAAGTTCCCCAACACTGTTGTTGGTTCAAGCTTCTTCTGTGCATCTTTGGTCACATGGAAATAAATCGATAACCCAAAAATCCTGAAGTGACCAACATCTGGCCTCTTACCAGAATAAGCTTCCTCTGGTGTTTTACTCTCAAGTATCCTATGTGGGCTATGGTTCTGAACATAAACCGTTGTGTTTCATGCCTCAACCCACAAGTGTAGTGGTAGGCCCTGATCATGCAACATCACCCTTTCTACCCCTACTATGCTCCTATTCTTCCTCTCGCCAACCCCATTCTGTTGAGGGTTATGAGGTGTCGTCAACTCTCGTTTAATCCCTTCTGTTGCACATAGGTTCTTAAACTCATTGGAGACATATTCTCCATTGTTATCACTTCATAGAGCTTTACCCTTCTTGCCTGACTCTTTCTCGACCAATGCTTTGTGAATGTCTAATCCTTTCTCTGCATGAAAAATATCCATCATTTATGAGACTAATCATCTACAAATATAACATAATACCTGTGTTTGGCGGTGGATATTGTCGAGAATGGTCCACACACATCTGAATGGACTCTCTCCAGAATAGACTCTGCTCGACTGTCTCTATCTCCAAAGGAAGACTTGGTGTACTTTCCCAAAGTACAACCCTTGCATGTATCAACTTGCTCAAGTGTACCTTTAGGAAGACTGGTAGATATTTGATTCAATATATTCAAAGCCCCATGATGCAAGTGACCCAATCGCCTGCGCCACAACTCGTCGATGTCTCGGCTCAACATTTTTTCTGCTTTTGAACTCAAAGCAGCACAATCCTCTACCTCTATATTGTATAGATTTTGAACTCAAATCCCTATATTCTTTACTTGACCTGTGGTTATGTGTCAAAGGAATGCCTTTCCTTTCGAAAAGATCACATCATAGCCTCTATCCTCAAGCATGGCAACTGATACCAAGTTCTTCGTCAGTCCAGGTACATGCATAACATTCTTCAAGGTGAGTGGAGCCACATGCTCCCTCTGAAAATTAATAGTTCCCACTCGAGTAACACTATACTTACCGTCATTACTCATCTCGATATGCATCTTGAGATCTTTCTCCTCCAGTTCACTGAATGACTCTTTGTCGCCATTCATGTGGAAAGAAGCTCCACTGTCTAAGTACCAGACACTTCCCATCATTGAAGACACCATGCATGCAATGAGGGAAAAGTCCAATTCGAATTGGGAGGCCAAAGCCTCACCCACTGCTCCTCCTAAGGACTTCTCCTTGGACTTCTTCAATGGAAAATTTGTAGCAAAGTGACCCATCTTGTGACAATGAAATCATTTAACTTTCGTCACGTCCTTCTTCTTACCTCCATGATAAGAATATGATTTGGAACGAGAAATTTTACCTTTCCCATTCCTTGCCTTAATCGCTAAGGCACAGTCCTCTTCATCATCAGTCTTTGATGAAGAGCCATCCCTGGTGTTCCTCCTGATCTCATCCTGCATCAAATCCAACCATAGTCATTCCCAATCTGGTAGCTTCTCCTTACCATTGACAGAGTCCTCATAACTATGCCAACTCTTTGGGAGTCTAAGAAGAGCAAGGCTCACCATATCCTCCTCGGGAACCGTGATTCCAACACTTCCAAGTTCATACCGACATTAAGTGAACTTGGTTAAGTACTTTGGAATCGTCTCGCATTTCTCCATCTTGATTTTATGAAGTTTATCCTTCAGTGCCAACTTCCTTTGATCACTGCTATTCTAATACAAGTCCGTCAATGTTTTCCACATAGCATGTGAAGTTTCCTTGCCATGGAGACTTGAGACAATGTGATCTCAAACTCCCTCAATGATTATTCGCCTTGCCTTCACCACACACTTCTTCCATTCGGCAAGTTCTATGCATCCGTAGATGCTGGCTTGGGGACTTCTTGATCAATGAATTCCTTCAAGCCATTATCTTCTATCACATCCTCCATCCTATCCCTCCAGGCTATAAAATTCGAGCTTCCTTCCAAGGCATACTCAAGCCTCAACCCATTGAATGCCATCTGTCGATCTTGAAATATGTATGCAAATTTGACTTTCACCTGTAACCCAGAAACTCAAAACTTCGAAATCTCCTCTAGAGAGCTGATTTTAAATAAGTGATATCTCCCTCATCCGAACTCCGATTCAGCCGATTTTTTTTTGAATTTGGGTATCTTTTCCTAAGGAATCCAAATATGTAATTTTTTCTAAAAATTTTGCACAAAAATTCTCAGAACTTCTCTACAAACTCTCGGCCCAAGAAACAATCTTGCTCCGATACCATGTAGAAAAACCTATAGATTCACAAGCTCATGTAATCTACTAAATCAAGAGACAAGAATCTATTTCTACTCTTTACAACAGAAGACCATAAATATTGATCAAACAATAATCAATAGAGGAAGAGAATCAAAAGCGCATAACACAATAAATATCCGGGGAAAGCCACAACTCAAAACCCCACTATCTATTTTGTATTATTCAGGAAAATCAAGATGAAATTACAATGCTTGTTCTCTCTAGAACAATCCCAGCACTCAGAAAATTCAATCTCCAACTCATAAGCAAGCTCAAGGCCAAATCTTATCCAATTCACAAGCTCTCCAAGTCTCTATTCCAATGTGTAATTCCTATGAAGAATAGCTTGTATTTAAAGAGAAATAAAGCCTCTAAAAATAGCGTAATCCCTCAAGGATCAATTCCTGAATGCATGCACTATCAGTGCAACTCAGAAAAATATAAAACAAATAGTACATTGTCCCTGCACTCTAGTCTCAACTGGGCCTTTCTCATAATCGACATGCATGAGTTTCTGATGGTGAAATCTTCAGTTAACTAGAGTAGCACTAATTAGGTCACTAGTGTCCCAACTGACCGTTTACTAACTATTAGTTCCTAAAACTGATTGAAACTAATTTAACTGGACTTAATTCAATAAACTGAGTTAACTGATTACAACTCATTCATAACTCATCCTGAACTCATATAAGTTAGGGAGAACATTTACATGTCTTCTGAAAGACTTCCAATTCGAATTTCCTAAATTAATTAAGTTAATTAAACTTAACTAATTATTTTAAAATTGCTATGAGAAAAGAATTATATTTTAATTCACATTTTAATTCAAGGACAAATTAAATTGGAATTTCTTGTTTCCATTTCTCAACAATGTTGATGTTGTAATAGGAGTCCAATGGCTACATTCCTTGGGTACAATAGCTTTTAATTTTCAAGAACTTTTCATGAAATTTTCTTTAGAAGGAAAGGAAGTTGAATTAAGGGATATCACAGGGAAACCGGGAAAGATAATAAGCTCTTACAGAATGATAAAGCTTCTAAAGAAATAACAATGAGGCGTAATTGCACAACTATGTTCGCTAGAGGTTCCCACATCGAAATCATATATTTCTCCAGATATCCAAAAAGTATTGGACAATCGTTCCAAGGTATTTTAGACTCACAAAGGCCTTCCACCTATTTTTGATCATGATCATGCTATTCATTTGATTCCAGGAGGTCTTCCTCCAAACATCAGGCCTTACAGATATCCCTATACCCAAAAGAGTGAAATTGAACATATGGTTGCAAAAATGCTAGAGGTTGGTATAATTCAACCTAGTCAAAGTTCTTTCATATTGGTTCACAAGAAGGATGGATCAGGCGCATGAGTCTGGATTATAGGGAGCTCAACAAGCTCACTATTAAAGATAAATTTCCAATTCATGTCATTGATGAATTGCATGGATCAATTTACTTCACCAAGTTGGATCTTCGTTTAGGATATCATCAAATCAAAATGAAGACTAAAGACATTCTGAAAACAACATTTAGAATTCATGAGGGTCATTATGAATTTTTGGTCATGCATTTTGGCCTTACGAATGCACCTTCTACATTTCAAGGTTTGATGAATTCCACTTTCAAACCCTTCCTTAGAAAATTTGCCTTAGTATTTTTTGGCGATATACTAATCTACAACAAGTCTTGGAAGGATGATGTTCAACATGTTGACAGGGTGCTTAAACTATTGGAGGAGAAACAATTATGTGCAAAAAGCTCCAAATGTTTATTTGGAGTACAAGAGGTGGAATATTTGGGTCATATTGTATCTCATGAAGGTGTTAAGGTAGACCCTATAAAAATTAAAGCCATTAAGGAATGGAAAATCCCCACATCCCATAAAGCATTTGCGAGGATTTCTCGGGTTGACAGGGTGTTATCGCAAATTTGTTAAGAATTATGGGAGAATAGCAGCATCTCTAACAACATTATTGAAGAAAGATGCATTTTCATGGACTCCATAAGCAACGAAGGCCTTTGAACATCTTAAAGAGGCAATGTGCCAAGCACCGGTCATAGCTATGCCAGACTTCACATAAACCTTGATTGTGGAATGGCCTGAGGAAATGGAATTGGTGTTGTTTTAATGCAAGAAGAAAGATCCATTGCTTTCAAAATTCGTCCAATCAAAGGAAAGTATTTACACAAAGCTATTAATGAGAAGGAAATGTTGGCAATACTACATGCACTTAAGAAATGGCAACCCTACCTAATGGGAAGACACTTCAAGGTAAACACGGATCCTGATAGTCTTAAATACTTTTTAGAACAAAGATTATCTTCAGAAGAGTAGCAAAAATGGGTCACAAAGATGTTGGGTTATGACTTTGAAATCATCTACAAAAATGGGAAGCAAAATGTTGTGGCAGATGCACTCTCAAGAAAGGATGAGGATGTGGAATCATTTCTCTGTGAGGATGTGGAATCATTTCTTTGTGTCATTTCTATTATCCAACCAGATTGCATAAACGAAGCAAAGGATGAATGGAATAATGACGAAGAAGTGTGGGCACTCATTCAAAAGCTACAACAAGATCCTAGTACATCTAATACATTTAGCTGGAAAAATGATTTGTTATGGTACAAAGATCGCTTATACCTATGTAAAAATTCCCAACTCAAACAAAAGATTCTTATGGAATTGCACAACTCTCCCTTAGGAGGCACTTAGGATTTCTAAAAACTTACCATAGGGTTAAGAAGGAATTTTTTTGGGATGCCCTTAAATCAGATATTCAAAAGTTTGTGGAGGAATGTTTGGTTTGCCAACAAAATAAAGATGAACAAGTAAGACCCCAAGTCTATTACAACCTTTATCCACTCCAGGCCAACGTTGGGAGGAGATTTCAATGGATTTTATCATAGGTTTACCCAAGTCCAAAGGAAAGAGGGTTATCATGGTGGTAGTTGACAGACTTATCAAGTATGCACACTTTGTGCATTATCTCATCCATTTAAAGTGAGTACAGTTTCTATTGCATTTATGGAAACAATTAAAAATCTACATGGAAACCCAAATATTATTTTAAGTGACAGAGATCCCATTTTCACTGGAAATTTTTGGACATAATTATTTTCTTGTCTTAATACTCAGTTAGCTCATAGCTCATCTTCTCATCCTCAATCTGATGGGAAAATTGAGATAGTAAACAAATGTTTGGAAGGGTATCTTCGTTGCTTTGTGTCTAATAAACAGACACAATGGGTCAAATGGCTGCCTCTGGCTAAATGGTAGTATAACACTTCCTTCCATACTGTAGCAAAAATGACCCCATTTATGGCACTTATGGATATCATCCACCATCCATCACATCATATTTAAGAGAAAATTCTAAGGTTCAAGTAGTGGAATATCACATCGAGCATCAACAACAAGTTCTCCAACTCTTAAAGGATAACCTCACTTTGGCGCAGAATGGAATGAAACAACAGGAAGATCAACATTGCAGCAAAAGGAGTTTTTATGTAGGTGATTGGGTATTCGTACGGCTACAACCATATAAACAAATGTCCCTCAAGCAAGCTAAGCAGGATAATAAATTATCACCAAAGTATTATGGTCCGTACAAGGTGTTGAAAAAGATA
The DNA here is from genome assembly GCA_000404065.3 of Pinus taeda. Lineage (NCBI taxonomy): Eukaryota > Viridiplantae > Streptophyta > Pinopsida > Pinales > Pinaceae > Pinus > Pinus taeda. Next base: position 9,147 of record APFE030544101.1, read on the forward strand.
GGTGCTATGGAATACAAACTGGAGCTTCCTACAGCTTCCTGAGTGCACCCAGTTTTCCATGTTTCATGCTTAAAGAAGGTTATAGGTGACAAGCTCCCAGTTCAAACAATATTTCCAAAACTTGATGAGGAAGGAAAAATCATATTGGAACCCGAAGTAGTCACAGAAACAAGAACTCGACAGCTACAAAATCGATCAATTTCAGAGTATCTCATCAAGTGGAAGAACTTACCCGCTGAAGATTCCACATGGAAGGATGAGAATTTTATAACGAAGCATCCAAAACTACTCAAGCGTTGAGGACAACACTTTTTTGAAGGAGAGGAGTGTGTTAGGTCCCTATGATACTATTGATTCCCCCATTACTATTGTCATTGTAGCCCTTATTATTATTTTTGTGCCCCTATTGTCCCCATATTGTTGTTAGTGTGCCCCATAGAAGCCCCCTATTGTTATTTTGGTGCCCTTATATTATTATTGTTATGTCGGCTTTGATTATATTGTGACCACTTAGACTCCTATATATAGAAAGGAGGTTTTGTCATTTGTATCATCCAAGAATTGTTCATTTGTGTAATGTAAAGGAGGTTGCCCCCTCGAAGATGCTGATTTCTAAGTCGTTGATCTATCTTTTCCATATTTTTGTGAGTTAGTTTCATAACATTTCTAATAGTGGTAGATACAAAAATTTAAGTAGGAACCCTATTAAAAAAGTCTCCAAATATGTTTCTTGCGCGATTAATCTAATAATATCCCTATCCTCGTGAAGAATAAACTCATTGAGAGCAACTCGCTCACACCCAGGATCTATGGGCTCCCAAATATTCACAAGGATGGGGGGGGGGAGCTACAGCCCATAGTCAACACAATAGGTGGGCCCACTTATCTTCTTGTTAAGTTATTAGCATAGAAGATCAAGCCCATTGTTGGCCTTACAAATTCCTCTGCTAAGGACTTTACCTCCTTCGTTAATGAGTTAAAGGATATTAGGCTTGATTCTGGGGGTATCCTTATTAGCTTTGACGTTGTCTCCCTTTATACTAAATTCCCTATTAATGAGGCTATTGAGGTTATCAATCGCATTACCAATCCTGATACTACCAAGTTGGTTGTTATCTACCTAACCTCTACTTTTTTCAACTTCTAGGTTGAATTATATTAACAAACATGTGGATTAGCCATGGCTTCTCCACTCTCCCTAGTCGTTGCTAACTTGTTCATGGAAGACTTTGAAACCAAGGTGTTGGCTTCTGCTTAATTTTTCCCTAAGTTGTGGAAGATTTTTGTAGATGATACCTTCATCATCTAGCCTTATGGTCATGACAAGTTCACAATGAAGACATAGGCCAATGGTAGCCTTCCTTTCCTTGATATTCTTATCTTAAAGAAAGGGGATGGCTCAATTCCTCACCAAGTATTTCATAAAAAGACTCACAAAAAACAATATCTTCATGATAGTTTCCATCATTATTCTGCGCAAAAATTTGGTGTCCTTAACACATTATCTACTTGCGCTCTTAGAATTTCTTCTGAGAGTCATTTGGAAGAAGAGAAAATCCATCTCATAATTTTTTTTCAAAATAATGGGTATAACAAGTGTTAAGGTCTCAAAGCTTTCCAAAAGGCAACTCAAGGACCAAGGTTAAGAAAGAAACCCGATGAGTCTATTTCCAAGGTTCATCTTCCCTTCATCCTCGAACCCATGGACAAGATTGCCCACATTCTTAAAAAGAATAAAGTCCAAGCCATCTTTAAACCACTTAACACCATTTAGAGCTCCCTTAGATCTGCCAAAGACCTTATGGACCCTAAATTCAATAAAGGTGTTTGCGTAATCCCATGTTCATGTGGGGCTCCCTACATTGGAAATATGGGTTGCTCCATCAATCAAAGAATTCATGAACACATAGTTGACATCAAACATAGTCAACCCTGCTCTTCAGCCTTAGTTGAGCATGCTGAGAAAAATAAACACCACATTTGTATTGAGGAGCCTCCGAACATTGGTTGAGCATGCTGAGAAAATAAACACCACATTTGTATTGAGGAGCCTCTAGTCATTGCCAAGATTAATCGCTTCCATCATTGGAAGTTCAGGAAAGCCATTGAAATTGAGAAGTGCGCGAGCATTCTAGAAAATCAACAACAATTAGATTATGACCCTTTCTTCCTAAATTGGTTATGTTTTGCTTCCTCCAACTCCCCTTCCCTCATTTTCTGATATTTTCTCAACTTTTCCCTTTTGTAATTTTAGTTGGTTTTTGGATATTTTTAATTTCATTTATTAATTAACTTTAATTATTGATTCTCTCTTTAATTTAAATTTTCTTATAAAATTCTTAAGAGTTAAACGTTTCTATGAAATTATTCTTTCTTTCAATATAAATATATACCATGAGTAATAACCATATTAAAATATATATAATTCATTTATATAATTTACTTGCATTTTTCTATCATATTAAAATATGAAAAATACAATTAGTTTATTTATGAATGGAAATTATATATTTGAACAAAATAACTAATATATTTAAAATTTAATATAATAATGATATATATAGATACTAGATCCTTTATTTAATTATTTAATTTAATTATTAATTAATTATTACTCTAAACTCTATAACGATATATTGGACTTTAACGATATTTAATTTATTAACTAAACTATAATTTAATATTTTTTGAATTTATATTTTTTTATTTTGAATCTAAGTACTCATTTCTATATTTTTGTTGTTCTTTTATTAATTAATAAATATATGCATATTAACATTTATTTTAATATTTTATTTATTTATCATGTTTATTTTGAGTATTTTTATTATTTAAATGTGTTTTTTTGTTTCATGAAGATGAACCACATTAGTTGGTTCAAAAAGTTGACTTGAAAACTATTGATGTGATTGAATTAGAAGAGTTTTTTATAAATATTATGTATCATAGAAGCTTGCACTCAGAGAATAAAGGATGTCGCTTTTAATCAATGAGTCATTATATAAAGAAGATGGAGATGCTCCTCCAGGTTTAGTGGAACATTTTTAGGTCTTATTTCCCAGCTCAGACAACACTAAGATTTTTCTCCCTATCACGAAAGAAGAAATTTAGACGTTGGTTTGGTCCTTCAATGTTAATAAAGCTCCTGGTCCTTATGGATTCACATGACTTTTATCATAAATTTTGGAACACAATTAAATATGATATGATCATAATGGTGGATTTCATCCAAAACTGTGACCAAATGGGGGGTGCTCTCAATTCGTCCTTCCTTTCTCTTGTTCCTAAGGGATGTAAGGTCGTCTTCTTTCTCTTATTTCAGACCTATTTTTGTTTGTAATCTCTCATATAATATTATTAGAAAGATTATTGCTCAGAGACTCATGCCTCTTCTTCCCAATTTGCTCTAAAAATCAAGGAGGGTTCATTAGTAAAAGGTATTTAATGGGCAAGTTTATTTTAGTATAGGAATCCATACACTTCAGCAAGTCCATAGGAGACAAAGGGATGGTCATAAAGTTAGATATCACCAATGCCTTTGATCGTATGTGTCATTTTAGCTAGTTTCAAAATCGAACAACGCTAAGAGTTTTCTCCTTATCATGGAAGAAGAAATTTAGAATTTGGTTTGGTCCTTCGATCTTGATAAAGCTCCTGGTCCTTATGGATTCACGTGACACTTTTATCATAAATTTTGGAACACAAATAAATATGATATGATCATAATGGTGGACTTCATCTAAAAATCTGACCAAATGGGGGGTGCACTCAATTTGTCCTTTCTTTCTCTTGTTCCTAAAGATGTAAGGCCCTCTTCTTTCTCTCACTTCAAACCTATTTCTCTTTGTAATTTTTCATATAAGATTATTAGAAAGATGATTTCTCAAAGGCTCATGCCTCTCTTTTTTAAGAAAAATGGGGCTCTCTTCTGTTTTTATATCTTGGATCAACAATTGTATTTTTGGGCATTGGATTGCCTCTTATTAATGGATAAGTGATTAATTTCTTTAAATATTCAAATGTCCTTAGGAAAGGGTGCCCCCTCTCCCACATTCTTTAAATTCTCATGCGTGAATCATTAAGAAGAAATTTGGAATTTGAATGAAGATGTCACTGCCTCCCTAGAATCATATTCTCAAAAGGTATAAAGAGCATAAATCACATCTAGTTTGTTGATGACATGATCCTTCTTGGAGATGCCTCTTGCATTATATTGTTGTGGTTAAAATCTATTTTGGATGATTTTGTTCTGGTATTGGGAGGATTAATAAATGAGGGTAAAATTCATGTGTATTTTTTGAATGCTAGTAAACTATTTCATAGAAGGATCTTAAGAATTTCTTGGTTAACAGGAAGGGATGAGTGGACCAATTTTAGATATTTGGGCTTGCCCATATCTCTCAAAGAATTCCCTTATCCTTCTTGGGTTCATGTTATTGAAAAGTTTAAATCCAAATTTGAACAATGGGGAGCTCATTGGCTAAATCTATTTAAAAGATTAATTCTAGTTTTGTAACATCCCTGGGTTGATTTTCTATCTTAATATATTAAGACCAAGGTCATGGGACATGTATTCCAAGTTGAATGGAAGGAAAAACACTATAGTGGGCATCAATTGTGGTTAATTAATGACTATGGAAATTGGCAAAGGAAAAAAAGGAAATAAATGGCAATTTAATATGATAAATAAAGGAAAATAGCAGAAAATGGGGATGAAGAGATACAAATATGCATGCAAGGGAAATTAGAGAGAAAATGAGGAAAAATGAAGAAAAAAGGAAAAATGAAAGGAAGAGACTCGACATCAACAATAAAAAGGCATTAGAGAAACAATTCACATCTTTTGGTTCAACTTTTTTTAGTTCTAGCTTTGATCACTTTCAAAAATAGAGCTTTATGAGAAGAGAGAGGAGGTACTTGGACACAAGCAAGCAAAGGAAAGCAAGGGAAAGGTTGGAAAACTAGCTACAACAAGAGGACATTGTGGGTAATAGGTTGCATGTGTGATTTCATTCCTGAGATTTGGATGCATGGTACATGCATTTGGTTATTTGGTTGCTTTGTTGTCATTGGCATGGGATTTTCCTGGATTGACAGTTGTTTTCAGCCTTACCTTGTCATTTCCTGGATAGTCATGGTGTTGTGGGTTTCTTGTTTTGGTTTAAACTTTCGATGGATGGTAGACTTTGGATCCTTGTGAGTTGGTCTCGGGAGAATTCCCAAGGGTCAAGGGTGGAGATGAGATTTTTACTGGAACTCTTGATGGATGGGTGAAGACAGGAAAATTCCTCTAGATATGGTGAAGAAAGTTGGAGGTTTCCAAGCTTGTTTGGTGTTAGTCATTTCTAGACCGGTTTAGGTGAAGACTCATTGCAGTTGAGGGTTGATGTGGTTTGGCCTCTAGAAGCCCTGGTTGGTTCTCTTTTGATTTATCCAATGAGATCCCACATTTATGCTTGGAATATGGCATGAGGGTTATGGGGTAAAAGAGAGATTTGGTTTAGCCCAATCTATAGTTAGGTGGTATGTGGAAGTCCCTAAATTGGTTGGCATTTGCATATGTTAATATGAGTTACTTCCTTATTGCATCAATGAGCACATGTACTGGTTATTGTGTTGATTTTATGACTGATTTATCATGAATTCATTGTGGTTATAGGCATGGTTAAATGATGTGCCCTTGTTATGGATCTTGTTCATGATTTGATAAGCTATTGAATGGTTATGTGAATGCATGGGTAACTAATGTTGTTGCAGCTAGTTTGAGAGGGCATTGAGCCTTCTTCATGATTTATTGATGAAGTTAAGGAGACATTAAACAAATATGCATTCATGGTCTATAGTTACTATGTTTACCATGTGTTTGACGAAATGTTCTCATGTGTTTGGAAACTTTTGACCAGTATCGAGCCTTATCACTTATCATATATACTTTTCATCACCTTAGACTTGATTATGGAAAGTTCTAGGCTATTTTGGACAGTGGCCTATAAGCTAGCCCTAAAAATGTGACACTGATTTCACAGTCACATGCATGAAACTAGGAAATTTTGGTTGCAACCGCATGGAGGGAGGCATGTGTGTGTGACTAGAGACTTCCAACCACACTCACAATGGCTTATATGCGTGGTTGAACTGTGAGCTCGGTTAAAAAGAAGTTCCATCTTAGCATCTGAGCAATAGGAGTTCTAGTTTGACATATAGGTGATATGATGTCCCTGAGAGGTTTAAGTAAGTTTCCAATTAGTAGACCCCACTTCAATAATTGGAACTTGGATGTTGGGTCACGTCATAGTAACTCTCAACTCATGTTTACCTAGAGAGCTTGTAAAAGCAGGTAAATGTGGGATGGGGTGGTTACAAGTTCAATATGTCCTTTTAGTCATTCCTATATTGTATTTTTCAAGCTTCTATGGTTGGAGTTATTTGTTGATAAAGGAAGATCCAACAATATCAAATTTATTATCAATAATAAATTTGACATCTATGGACGTTCTTATATTCCAATTCTTAGCTATGTTGGCTCCCATTTCAGTTAGGCAACAAATGGCTCAAAAATTTAGGTAGTTTCTCTGGCAAGGACATAAGAAAAACTCTAGGAAGTTTCATCGTATGAATTGGAAGGTGGTCAAAGTTCCAAAAGCCATGGGGGGTTAGGAATAAGAGACCCCCTTCTAATGAATACAGTCTTTGGGGGAAACCTTATTTGGCGACTAATCACAAGGGATAATGATTGGAGGAAACATGTGCTTCATAAAAAAAATATTAATGGGGAGAGAGAATCTTGTATTCATCATATCCCTCACAATAGAGGCAACTTCAAGATATGGAATTTAATGTTGGTCTCTATTCCTTTAATTAGCTATAAGTTAACTTTGATTCTAAGAAATGGGAAATCAATAAATTTTTGGACTAAGGGAATTATGGGAAACCTCCTTTGGGCTCAAATCTCCTATTCCATCCCCTACGTAATTGGTTGATTTCCCAAGATAAAATATCTATGTGGGGTGCCTCCTCCTATTCATCTAACAAAAATTTGTTGAGCTAGGCTTGGGGTAACATTCTGGGTCACCTTGTTCATATTACGTATCTCTTGAATCCCCTCTTGCTGGATGAACTCCTTCCTCCTTGTTAAATCAAGACTCTCAGCATTGGGAAGGTGATTTGTATTCTATTAAAATGGGTTACCAATCTTTGTTCTTCGCTAATATTAGACCTCCCTCTTCTTAGATTTTGGCCTTTGTTTGGAGCTTGTACTGTCTCATAATAATTTATTTTTTTATTGTTGGATGTTAACTCATAGGAATATCTTGATAGCTAAGAATTTATTGAAAAGGGGAAATGTTGGACCTTCTTGGTGCACCTTGTGCAAACATGTTGCTGAAAATATAGATCATATGATCTAGTGGATATTGGTGGCCACTCACCTATTCCACTTGGACCCGCACCACTATTTCTTTCAAATTTTCAGTTTGCTTAATTGTAGCATAATTTAATATTTTGGCCAGTTTT
>APFE030544102.1:15435-43729 GCA_000404065.3 Pinus taeda
ATAAGAAATAGGACTAGTTTAAATAATAGAAATCAAGACAACTCCAAAAATAACACTTAAAACAATTTTTTTTTAAAACAATTATTTAAACTCATATTTTAAAAATATTAATTTTCATTTTCCAACTATATAATTAAATTTATTTGTATTATATAACATAAGAAATAAGTTTTAGGATACTCCATGCTTCTTTTAAAAATACTCTTTAAAAATATTCCAAGCTTACTAAGGAATTAGGTTCTTCTTAAATATTAAGAGTCATTAATTGGCAGAATAGAAAATAGAGAGTTGTGATTTCATGAAAATATGAACTTTGCAAGAAGACTTCAAGAGATTGGTGCTCTCCAGTCACATCTCAAATGTAAATTCTTCCGAGCAGCTATCAACAAGGGTTTGTGTACTCAATATGCACAAGGATGGATACTAAGTTTAGGGAAGGATTCTTTATTTTTCTTAGTCCAAAATGATTGCATCTGAGGTTCAAAATTTGAAGCCATTTGTGGCTACATTTATGAGCTTTAATGTCTACCTCGTCTGAAGTATTTACTTGTTTACTTGTCTATTGTATTTATTTATTTCATATCTGCATTCTCCCTATCCCTCTTTTTCTCTAGGAGAATCAAGGCCCTCATGTTTCTTTGATTTGCTATTGAACATATAAGGTAAGTTTAAATATTTAACCATTTGTTTACAGCTAACATGCCACGATGATACTCTTATTGCCAGAGATTTGGTGGGAAGGAATCTTACGGGTCGGTTCAATGGATTAATGAATCTGTAAACAAAGTTAGACCCTCTTTTTGTTTATGCAACCTCTAAGTAGTTTTCCAAATGAGAATTCCTAGAGTAGAACAAATACTAATGACGAATATTAATTGTATATCCATATATAGGAAACACAACTATTATTAATTGTATATCCATATACAAGAAACACTACTAATTTTGTAGTTTGGAAATATATTTGTTGGTGTGTTTGAAAGTATTGGTTGTTTACAAGTCTTCTACATGGAAACATGGAACTCTCGTTGGGCTTTTTTAGTGAAAATAATTTGAGTTTGAATATTATATCATGAGATAAAATAGTTGCAACATTTTAACTAAATTTAAATGGTGGTTTTCAATAGTTATATAATTTAAATAATTATATATAAATTGTGCAATTTATATACATAATAATAAAGATCCATAAAACTAAAATAATCATTTTTTACATATTTCAATTTAAATAATTATATATAAATATGTACAATTTATTATATATAATAAAACTAAAATATCATCTTTTATAATACCTATATAAAAATTTAAATTTTTAATATATATGGTATACATATTTACAAATGTATTCTTCATACTATTTTGGAATTTAAACAAATTATTGTCCTCTTTTTGCACCTTTTGGGGCAATTGCTAGTTATATTGTTGAAAGTAAATATACATTTGTTTTGATTGCAAATATATGTGGATAAAATAGAAAATATATAAACGTGTTATTTTAGATATAAATTATTTTTAGTTTTAATTTTATTAAAATTGTTAATAACATTTTCTAATGAAGGCATTTAAGATAGATGTTTTTGTTTAAGATAGATGTTTTTATTTTGATATGATGTGAGTTCATGCGAAAAGGCGTTGTGGTTCTTACTGAATTTGTATATTACATGTGTTCTCATCACTTTATTTATCCTAGTACAAAGTTGGCATAAGGTTAACCATTATTTGAATATTATAGGTAGCATAAAAAAGTACAGGAGGATTGAGCAAGAGAATTTTATCAAATTGGTAGAGATGGAGGGAAAAATTGACAATATACACCACAAACTGACCATTCTAGCCAGGAGATCAGCGAAACATCTCCTTCTTCATAAATGAGGGTAGTGGCCAACCAATGCAAATGCCTAGAGATTCTACCCAATAGTTGTTATGACTCAATAACTTTTTGCTTATAGCACTAATAATTTTCTTTGTCTTTGTCTTTTCATGTCAATGTATATCAATGTTTTTTTTGTCTTTTCATGGCAATGTATATCAATGTCTAGTACAACTAACCTATTTTATAAGTTTCTATTTACAAGATACTCTAGTTAGAGGAGGTCTTAGCAACCCCAAGACTATAAACTTATGGTACTAGTCTAATTTCCCTTTGGACAGAGGAATTTTGGTCTAAGTAGTTTTCATTTGACATAATGCAAAGTACCCAACTTAAAAAATAAAAATAAAAATAAAAACGTTCTCAAATAACATATAGTTACATAATATGTTTCATCATTTTTGTAAGTTTTCATATGAATACAAGTGCTTGAGTTAAATCAAAAAATAACAAGAATATAACATAATGTCACTTTAATAAAAATAGAAATAAAAAGTAGAAACAAATGGTTTATGGCGGCTTAGCTTTTGCACAGAGAAGTTAAAATATATATATAATTGATAGTTAAACTTAATATGACTAAGTACACAAGTAAAAGATTTTTTTTTTTTTGGTTAAAAGATAACTAAAACAAGAGTTGCATGCATACTTGGGGTTTGCATCATGAATAAATAGAAAATAAAAATTAAGTATTAGTTTTGTATTTTTGAAAACTAAGTTGACAAGAAGGGCTTTTTTTCATAATTATTGTTAAGACTAGATTAATTGTTCATGTGAACTATAAACATAGTTTTAATGAAACTAAGGATATGTGCATAGTATTTTTTATGGTATTTAGAAAAATGATTTCCAAGAATTTAACATAACTGTGGGAAGTTTCCCTTTGACTGACTCTTAGTTCAGAGGCCCTACATCTTACTTTAGCTTACAATTTATTCTTTGGATCTAATGACCACTTTCACTTCATGTTTGTTAAACCATTCAATCCATATAATATATAGAGACATACATACATGTAGTTGTTAATAGTCCTTAACAAATCATCATTTCTCTACTGGTAGGTTGAGAACTCTTTCGCCCAAAAATTTCAAGGTAGACCCTCCATTCTCTTCTTATTTTCATGCTTGCCTCTAATTACTCAATATTTGGTCTTACATCCCAGTGTTATTGACCACTTTGACTTCATGTTTGTTAAACCATTCAATCCATATAATATATAGAGACATACATATATGTAGCCATTACATTTAACATATTTAATAGTCCTTAAAAAATCATTCTTTGTTTACTGTTACATGTGTCTGCTTGATCACTAACTTTCATGGTAGGTTGGGAACTCTTTCGACCAAAAATTTCAAGGTAGACCTTCCAATCTCTTCTTATTTTCAGCCTTGCCTCTAATTACTCAATATTTGGTCTTACATCCCAATGTTATTGACTCTAAAAGGCCCATACATATTACAAAATGATGCAAAATGTGTGTTGAGGTAAAAACAAATACATTGAATAGGCTAAGCCTGACTTAAATGTTCATGAGTTTAAACCATGCCCCTTGGGGTTGACATTTTTAACAACTAACAAAATGTTTATAAAAGTTTAAAATATATGAAGCAATGATTGCCACTCAGGAGGGATGGTGACAAGAGTTAATGAAATGGAAAACAACTCAAAATAACATCAGTGAGACTGTATTTCAATAATTACACGGAACAAAATATGTACAATAAAATTAAACATCTATCTCAGATAGAAAGAAAATCTCTTAAACAAATAATTTGTAAAATAAAATTCATGTTACATAAAAGTCAAATCTCACAGATACTTGTAATGTTGAACCAAACTAAGCAAAAGATAACATTTTTTTAGCCTCCTCCCATGTTTACATTGAAGTCCTTGCTAACTTTTGAACTTTTCCTCTCACACTCTCTTCTCCTCTTCGACCAATTACCACTCTAAAACCAACTCTTCAATTCTGCAATCTGGAGACACTCTTGTCATATTTGGCTAATCATTTCTTCGATATGTTAAAGTATAATCAAATTATATAATGCTTGGTGCATATGTTTCAGCCTAGTTCACATTTTTATTGACTAATACTTCAACATTGGCATTGCTCCATCCTCCAATGAAAACAATAAAAATGTTTCAAATTTTTAGAACACTTTTCTATGATGATTTTCTTCTGGGAATCCATAGGGTTTTCAAACTCTTCAACTGAATTTTCCATTGTGTGACAAGCATAGGTGTCTCATATTAGAAATTTTTTCTAGCCCTCTATAATTTGCACTGGGCTTATCGCCATCTTACACCAGCAAAATGTGAGAGATGACATATACCCGAGACTTCCTATATGTTTCCCTCCACAACCATTGATTCTATGTGGTTGCACAACTTCAAATTATCCACCCATCTGCACCAAAGACCACACCTACCTCCCCTCCTCTTTGGAGGAGGTGGTCAGTCACATATGCCATACATTGTGCAACAGAATGACAGCTTGATATTTTGATAAAGACACACTGTCAACATTGCACTCAACTCACTCACTGCCTACTTTAAGCTCAATAGTGTAGGAAGTCAATAGACTTGTATCACTTCTAAAAACATTCCCATCATGTTTAAAATCTTTAGTAGTAGTTTCTGAAACTCAAGAACCTATTTCGTCACCATGCATTTAGTTCACATTTAGTTGCACAGAGGAAGGATTCCAATATCTTCTACAGGTCTTTCAAAGGATGGAGGAGGCTTCCATATTCTAGCAGACAACCACATATTTCTTCCCTACTCCCATTCCATAAAGGCAATTACTCTTTAGAGTCAAGATGTCTTTCAATGTCCATGCAAATTTAGTCACAACATCAACGTCATGTTCCATGTTAACAATCTCAGATTCTTTTGGCAAGAAGAGTAATGAAATTATTTTTCTCTTGTACTCTAAAAATGCATGAACACAGGCACTTAACAGCATGTACTTGTACTGATACTCAATCATCCAAGATCTTAATGCTGCAATTTATCAATGATTATGGAGGCAAATTTATAACAAAAGCTTCTTCAATGTTGCCTTTACTCTCTTTTGATCTGCCTCCTCACATGTGCCTTGATGTAGGAGGATGGAACCCCTCCAAGTAAAATTTGAATTTTCAACCTTTGAGAAGGCGCGACTATCAAATTAAAGATGTGCCTTGAGGACGAGATTTCCTCGAATTCACTGAAATTGTTTGTTGTGATATCCCAAATTCTAGGGATCGTGAGTGATTTTAGAGATTTGATCAAATCCTTTTTGTCATGTCCCTTACTAAATTAATTTGGAACAAGACTAATTATTGCACTTTGGGGGCCATTTTTTTAGATAGTGGGGCCCATTCGATTTTTATTAGGAGATTAGACTTAGGAGAAGTTATTTTGTTGTGGTTAAATTACACATGGGGGCCACCCACACTAGGGAAATATCCATTCCCTAGTTCGGTTTGCATGGAGGTGGTTAAGTGAGGGCCCACGATGGAGGTAAAATTGGAGGGAAAAGTGCTTCGCGAAATCTATATAAGGAAGGCAACTCTCCTCATTTCAATCATCTTTGGCATATTGAATTTCTCTTTGGTTGCTCAAGCTGCTTAGCCGAGTCACTTGTTGTTTAGCAATAGTTCTTCAAGTGGAGAGCTCAACCCTTTCTTCGGGGGACTTCGAGTGCCACCCTATAAATGTTCATATTCATTCTTGCAAAGGAGGTTTTCAACGTGATTTCCAGCAATCGTATTCCAGTGTCTCCAAGTGGTGCATATTCCTGGAGAACGCAGTGAGGAGAGGTCGAGTGGTGATTTTGGTATCTTTCGGAGGAGCTTTGGTTGTGATAAATTCTCAAAAGGGGGATTGGGTGTTTATTTCCATTTGGGTGATTTTTTTGAGCTAGGAGAGAGGGCTTCTATTCAGTCGGGTTTTCGCACTTCTTGGGCAGCGCATAGGAAGAATATTGAGCACACCTGAGAGGTGGAAGCTCAGTTATTGAGGTTGATCCTTGTCGAGAGAGGCAAGGGAAACACTAGTGGAGGTGATTTCTGTTTTTCCAGAGCATTAGAGGAGGATTTTGTTGGCATACTTGCAAGTCGTGTGCTTTAGCGGTCTTGGAGGGCGTAGGGCTTCTTGGGGGTCGATTTTGGAAGGTCAAAACCAGACCAAACCATTTTTGGGTTCCTATGGGTTTTCGACAAGGATCCCAGATATAAAGTTTCATCATTTTCTAAGCACCGAAGGTGGGGTTTTCAGCCATATCTTTGTCGCAGACAATGTAGAATTATTGGGGATTGCATAGTGCCTTTGGGGGTCAATTTTGGGAGGTCAAAATCATGCCAAACCATTTTTGGGTTTTTGTGGGTTTTGGTCAAGGAGCTTGGGGCTGAATTTGTAGCATTTTCCAAGTAGCGGAAGTGGAGTTTCTTGTAGTTCCTTTCCAACTAACAATGTAGTTTTGTGGGTAGCTTAGAGCATTAGAGGAGTAGACATTTTCTAGTACTCGATATCATTCTCTCATCACCTGGATGTTGTCACTTTTTCTATTGAGGCAAGCCTAGGTTCATTCATCCACACTATTGTACTTGCTCCATTGGTTAATAAAATGGATTAGTTGGTTCTACTTCTGGAGTTTTTATGACCATGTATTGTTTGTTAAAAAAAAATTGTGTTGAGAATTGTTTTTTCTTTATATAGTTAAGAACATTACACTTGCAGTGATCTGATCCATATTGTATTGTGTAGCTATAAATTGTAAACATGTGATGTGTTGAGCACGACCACTGAACAATGATCAAGCTCACCGAGGCACCATGTAATTGAGCCGAGAGGTTCATTCTATAGCCCAGTATGAGGGGATGTGTGAGTATGTCTGCCCATCCATCCCCCTTTAAAATAAAAATAAAAAAGATGTTTTAAATAGAAACTTATTTTTGGTTTTAATAATAAAAAAATGAAAATTCGTAAAAAAAATGTATGAGTAAGATGTTTAAATCTTAATTTTTAAAAAATATTTCAACCACAGATTTCATCTGTCCCACTTTAAAATAAAAATAAAAAATAAAAATTATGTTTTAAATAGAAAAACATCGTGTGATATACTAAAAAAAATAGCAGTAAAAAATGTATGAATAAGATGTTTAAATCTTATATTTTTCAAAATATTTCAACCACAGATTTCAATAAACTATTTGAAGATCTATGTTAACTAATTTATGTCCTATATATACTCTATTTAGCATTCAAAAATACAATTTAAAGAATGAAAAATAACACATTGTATTTTGCACTCTAAAGAGGTTTGCACGTAAAGAAATTTGATCCCTCTCTGCTCATGTTAGATCCATACTTAAGATGGATCTATGCTGGTAATAATACATTCTCACGAAATTATTAAGTGGGTGTTTAATTTATAAAATGAAATTTCTTTGTGATCATTTATGTGTGTATATGATTTGTATGGTTCATTCAAGGATTAATTGCGTGTATTTTGTGTGAACAAGATCATGACCATCAATCATACGAAAGATCAATGGCTGAGTTATAACCCTATGTACAAAACTCATAACAAAGTTCTGAACAAAGTGACGGAGGTCGAGACTTTTTTTCCTTCGGCAGGAGTTTGTTACCTAATGCCAACGAAGGAACAGAACCAGAGTTTTGTCAAGAGAATTGATGTCTCATAACAGAATTCTCCAAAGAAACGTCTCGGAGTTTTCTCTGGCAGACCCTTTTGTAAATCACCGAGATTTGTGGCAACTAACTGAGCAAGAAACAGAAATAACAGTGGCAAGTGTTAGCAATTTTCCCCTCTTGGAGGCCAACGCCAGTGGGAAGATCAAACACCCAAGATAAACTTAAATTGTTAAGAACAGAATTTGAGAACCATTAGTTAGCGAGAATATCTTCATCTCGAAGTCCGTCTCTCAGAAGTTTCGAGAGATGTGCACAAAGGAAAAGGCTGAGATTTGAGATCTAAGGATGATAGTAGACAAGAATCTTCATGCAACAGTTGATAGAGAAAAATATTCATCTTGGAGGTTTCTTCTTGGAAGATTAGAAAAGAGGCCATTTGCGCTTGGGTTCTAAATTGTCTAGGTTCAAGATTACTTCCATCAGTCACAAGGCATGGTCATCTGAGACTTTGGTTTTAAAGTGGTTTAAAATGCTAAGGTTGAATATTAGTGGGGTCGCACATATCTATGTGTATCGTTTAAAATCTCATGTCTTCCTTCTAACTTAAAGGTGGATTAAAGCTTGAACCCGATGGTTTTGATATATGAATTAGGCATGTGCATTTGGTGCTTGGTTCAAGTACCTATTATTATGAAAAGTGTTTGGACTCTATGGTTTTGGGCAATGTCTGCATGGAAGAAAATGGGGTTTAATGGCTTACTACCATTGTTGTGTAGTGGAAGTAAATAAGTTACATGCCATAACCCACAGGTCTTAAGATCGAAACATAAAATAAAGGATTTGTTAAATCTCATTACACCCATTACACCTATTTTCTTTACTCATTACCTTTATGTCCTCATTGGTTTTGTAAACAAGTAGTCCCTACCTCTATCACTATTGCTAATTAAGGAAATCAAAATTCTGCATTTCCTTATCCACACATGATTCCTCCGCACATGCTTCCTTTGAATGAAGCCTATTGTATGTGGACAAACAATTAGATTTATAGATTAATCCTACCGTTGCGAGATTGAAATACTTTTGACCAATGGGCATGAGAGGTTTGCAATGTGAACGTATATTCATTATAGATATATTGTTGTCTGTTATTTTATTTTTATTTTACTTCAATCTTAGACAACAATCCAGAAGTGAGAAGCTAAATTTGAATAGTATTAATAAAATACTATGTGAAACTTAGCTCATTATGCGGAGTTTTAGCTCATTGTGTGGAGCTCCGCACAATGAGCTATTTTCCACACAATAGGCTAAGTTTCTCTCGTTTAGAATGCACAAAAGTTATTAGTTGTTCTATAAGACATCATTATTTAAAACATCATTGTGCGTTATTAAATAATGAATTTAATGTGTTTTTGAAATGTGTGGGGTCGTGGGATATATGTCTCACATTTATCGAGTATTGTGTGGAGGATGGTTCATACTCTGCACGATGTTGTGTGGAGGATGACATTGTGTGGAGGATGACATTGTGTGGAGTATGAACCATCTTCTGCACAATGAAAGCATAAAACACCCAATGTCACCTTCAAAGCCTGATTTGTCCCTCCTACGGAACACTCCTCTAACTACACACGCTTAATCGATTAAAGGCTATGTACACTAATGATATATTAGAAATCCATATTTAAAAGGTTAGAAAGAATTTGCAGCAAAATAACTCTCGCTTATTAAATAATCATTAATCAAACAATGCCAGTCAAGAATACAAAAACGCAACAATCCATTAAACTCACAATATATTAAACCGATTAATTTATCCATATATGTGCCTTCTTCCACACAATATCGATATAACTCTCCGCACACGCAATATCCTCTAATTAATTAGTGGTGGATTAATGCTTCCAGATATAAACTTCCGCTAAATATGAAAAGAGCATTTACTTATAATATGTTCACAAAATTTAGAACTATGAAGCTATGTTCTTTATTATTGATAGATATCAACGAGTTAACCATGGTATGTTGTAAACATATGCAATGAGAAGTGAGCATGGAGGATTTGGTGTTCAAGAATGTGGAGGAGAGCAATGTGGAGATCTTCTCCACCTCCACAATTCAGTTAGTATTGGGCATAGTTAGACTATCAAAAATGAAGAAATGAATTGTATGCATGCTCGACCACGTTGGAAGCATCACGAAAATTACATTACCCCAGCTAGGGCATTGTCACATTACCTTACCGTTATCATTGGTGTCATTTAATATAGAATGGTTATGGAATACATTACTGACTATCAACAATACCGATAAATAGATGACATTACTACTTATCTCTTACATAACACAAAAAATATATTTATTAACACTCTCAATGGCTATATAGCCCTAAGCTATCTAGATCTTCTACGCTCTAGTTTAGATGTTGGTTTATTGGACTAGTTTATTTGATTATTAGATATCTTCAGTCTCTATGTTTTCGTTTAATATTTGTTGTTTTATTTAGCACTATGCACTATGCGCCTTTCTCCTTCCTGCACTATGCACAATGTGTATTTATCCTTCCCTTCCTCTATGATATGTGTTTTCACGGTCCTTTGCTACACTCTCTCTTCTCACCCACTCACTATGCGCTCCACACTTTCAGTCCTATCTTTGCGCTATGCACTTTCAGTCCTATCTTTGCATTATGCGCCATATAGTCCTCATCAACTATTAATCTCTATTGTTTGTTTAGTTGTAGGTTCCTTTGATTAGTTTCTTTTTTTCTATTAGCTATCAATCTATATGTTATAGTTTATCTTTTGTAGGTTTATTTGACCTCTCCTCTCTTCTCTAGTTTATTAGCTTTGTAGGTTTATTTGACAATTAGATATCTAGATCTATTATCCGCTAAGCCATAATGTTTTCTAGTTATGACCATTATTATAACTATGAACAAGCTCTACTGTATGGAAGAAATATGTGATATCGTTAAGCTTTTGCTCTCATTAGCCAAGATTTAGGCAAGCAGGATTATTGCCCAACTAGGAGGCAAATTGTATTAACATTATTAATTAACCTCATAGGTGTAACACTCAAAGTAGCTTCTATCCTATTTATTATCCTGGTACCTCTTGTCGATTTTAGAGGGGTCTGAGGTTCCCTGAGTAAGTGTTGTTGTATGTTTCTTTTATGGGGCCATTGGTTCCTTACTCTCTTCCCTCTTGGGTAAGTAACAACAATTATCTATAGCGGGCTGACTAAATGCGAGACTGCAAACGAGTTAGGAATGCAAGGAATTACTAGGTAACAACACACTCTTGAATACAACATTATTTGTACCCTATGGTGGCATATATCGGAAAGCAACATAAGAAAGTGACAAGCAACATCATATACTAGCAAGCGATACATAATAAACATCTCTCAATTGATACACCTTTGTGTAAAAAACCTTTGTTCACTGAAACCAGGAAATAATACATCATTTTTGTCGTGGAAGGCCTATATCAAGAAAACTATTCAATAGTAACATCTCTCACATAATACTACTCAATTTAAGGAATAGAATGAACACCTCTCTTATCATATGGGTTAGTTTTTCAAGTAGTATTATATATGACATTATACAAAATTGTCATAACAACTTCTCAAACACAAGTGTCATTGTAAATAAGATTGTGCATCAGTTCAAAAACATCAAAGAAGACATTGAATCATGGCATGACTTCATTGAGTACAAACATGGGGTGATAACCTCTTGGGTTGGTTCAACCTTTTCGTAACTACCAAAGACTTGAGCAACCTCATTTTCAAATATCACATTAGCATAATTTTCTCTTGGAATAATGTGATCCACCATAAATTGAGCATGTTTTGTCGTGACCATCGGATGCACTGGGGTAATAGATGTGGTCCCCGCGAGTTTCACATTCACCATTGCATTGCATATGGTTGGCTCTAGGTAATTACATGTATGGGTAATATAGCACACATCAAAATCGAATGCGGAGGACACCTCATACTCGACGCAGTTATGCGAAGGATGGCATTGTGTGAAGTATGAACCATCTTTTGTACAATGAAAAGCATAAAGCACCCAACGTCACCTTCAAAGTTTGTAAAGGTGGTGTACACTAATGTATATTAGCAATCCATATACAAAAGGTTAAAAAGACTCTGCAACGAAATAACTCTTGTCTATTAAATAACCATTGATTAAACAAAGCCAATCAAGGATAAAGAAACACAATGATCCATTAAACTCACAATATATTAAATCAATTAATCAATCCACGCATGTAACATCCTCTAATTAAGTAGTGATGGATTAATGCTTCCGGATATAAACTTCCATTATATATAAACATCATGTATTAATCAAAGCTTATTATATGTTCATGAAATTCTTGAACTTTTCCTCTCTTCCCCTCTTCGACCAATTACCACTCTAAAACCAACTCTTCAATTCTACAATATGGAGACACTCTTGTCATATTCTGTCAATCACTTCTTCAATATTTTAAAGTCCAATCAAATTATATAATGATTGGTGTATATATTTTAGCCTAGTTCCTTTTTTTATTGACAAATACTTCAACATTGCAATTGCTTCAGCCTCCAATGAATAAAATAAAAAAGTTTCAAATTTTTAGAATACTTTTCTATGGTGATCTTCTTCTAGGAATCCATAGGATTTTTAAACTCTTCAACCGACTTTTAAATAGTGTGACAAGCATAGCTGTATTAGATTAGAAAACTTTTCTAGCCCTCTATAATCTACACTAGACTTATCACCATCTGACACCAGCTGAATGGGAGAGACGACATATACCCAAGAATGCCTATATATTTCCCTCCTTAACCATTGATAGGTTATGACTATATGTGGTTGCACAACTTCAAATTCGCCACCCAGCTACAACAAAGAGCACACCTACCTCCCCTCCTTGTTGAAGGAGGTAGTCAGTCACATATGTCATACACTATGCAACAAAATGCCATCTTGATATTTTGATAAATACACACCATCAACATTGCACTCAACTCACTCAGTGCTTACTTTAAGCTCAATAGTGTAGGAATCAACCAATAGACTTGTCTCGCTTCTAAGCACATTCCCACCATGCTTAAAAGCTTTAGTAGTAGTTTCTGAAACTCAAGAATCTATTTCATCACCATGCATTTAGTTCACATTTAGTTGCACAGAGGAAGGATTCCAAGATCTTCCATAAATTCCAGGTCTTTCAAAGGATGGAGGAGGCTTCCATATTCCAGTAGACAACCACAAATTTCCTCCCTACTCCCATTCCATAAGGGAAATTACTCTTTATAGTCAATATGTCTTGAAATGTCCATACAAATTTAGTCATGGCATCAATATCATGTTCCATGTTGACAATCTCAAATCCTTTTGGCAAGCAAAGTAATGAAACTTGAATTACTTTTCTCTTGTACTCTGAAAATGCATGAATAAAAGTACTTAACACCATGTACTTGGGTTGATACTCAATCATCCAAGATCCTAATACTACAATTTATCAATGATTATGGAGGCAAATTTATAACAAAGGCTTCTTCGATGTTGCCTTTACCCTCTTTTGATCTGCCTCCTCACGTGTGCCTTGATGCAGGAGCATCGAACCCCTCCAATCAAAATTGATTTTTCAACCTTTGAGAAGGCACGATTATCAAATTAAAGACATACCTCGAGGACAATATTTCCTCAAATTCATTGATTTTTTGTTGTTGTGATATCCCAATTTCTAGGGATCATGAGTGATTTTAGAGATTTGATCGGATCCTTTTAGTGATCTGATCGATATTGTATTGTGTAGTGATAAATTTTAAACCTCCGATGTATTGAGGGCAACCATTGAATGATGATCAGGCCCACCGAGGCAGCATGTAATAATATTGTGTGATACATTCTCATGAAATGATTGAGTGGGAGTTTAATTTATGAAATGAAATATCTCTGTGATCATTTCTGCGTGTATATGATTTGTATGGTTCATTCAAGGGTTGATGGTGTGTATTCTGTGTGAACAAGATCCTGACCATTGATCATATGAAAGATCAATGGTTGAGTTATAATCATGTGTACAAAGCCTGTAACGAAATTCTAAACAAAGTGATGAAGGTCAAGACTTTTTTTCCTTCGACATGAGTTTGTTACCTGATAGTGGCCGAGGAACAGAACCATAGTTTTGTCAAGAGAATTGATGTCTCAGAACAAAATTCTCCAAATAAACCTCTCAGAGATTTCTCTGGCAAACCCTTTTGTAAATCACCGAAGATTTGTGGCAATTGATAGAGGCAAGAAACATAAATAATGGTGGCAAGTGTCGCTAATTTTCCCCTCTTGTAGGTCAAAGCCAGTGGGAAGATCAAACACCCAAGATAGAATTAAATTGTCGAGAAAATAATTTGAGAACCATTGGTTAGCGGGAATATCTTTGTCTCAAAGTCCGTCTCTCGGAAGTTTCAAGAGGTGTGCACAAAGGAAAAGGTTGAGATCTGAGAACCAAGGACGATAGTAGACGAGAATATTCATGCAACCATTGATAGAGAAAAATCCCCATCTCAGAGGTTTCTTCTCGGAAGATTAGAAAGTAGGCCATTTGCGCTTGGATTCTAAATTGTCCATGTTCAATATTACTTCCATTGGTCACAAGGCATGGTCGTATGAAACTTGGGTTTTAAAGTGGTTTTAAACATTGGGGCTGAATATTAGTGGGGTCACATATATTCTATGTGTATCATTTAAAATCTCGTGTTTGACTTCTAACTTAAAGTTGAATTAAAGCTTGAACCCAGTGGTTTTGATATATGAATTAGGCCTGTGTATTTGGTGCTTGGTTCAAGTACTTATTATTATGAAAAATGATTGGACTTGGTGGTTTTGGGCAATGTTTGTATGGAAGAAAATGGGTTTTAATGGTTTATTGTCATTGTTGTGCAGTGGAAGTAAATAAGTTCTAGGCCAATAACCCATAGATCTCAAGATCGAAACATATGGATTCGTTAAATCTTGTTAAACCCATTACACCCATTTTCTTCACCCATTACCTTTATGTCCTCATTGGTTTTGTAAATAAGACTAATAGTTGCAATGCAACACAATATCTATCTCTACCGCTCTTGCTAATTAATGAAATCAAAATTCTGCATTTTCGTCTCCATACATGCTTCCTCTGCACGCGCTCCCTTTGAATGAAGTCTATTGTATGTGGACGAATAATTATGATTATAGATTAATCCTATTGTTTCGAGATCAAAATACTTTTGAGCAATGTGAACGTGTATTCATTATAGATATATTGTTGCATGTTATTTTTTGTACTTCAATCTTAGGCACCAATCCAAAGGCGAAAAGCTAAATTTGAGAAATATTAATAAAATAATATGCAGAACTTAACTCATTATGCGAAGTTTTAGCTCATTGTGCGGAGCTCCGCACAATAAGCTAAGTTTCACACAATAGGCTAACTTTCTCCCGTTTATAATGCACAAAAGTTATTAGTTGTTCTATGAGACATCATTTTTTAAAACATCATTGTATGCTATTGAAGAATGAATTTAATGTGTTGTTGAAATGTGTGGGGCCGTGGACTATAAGTCTCACATTTATCGAGTACCAAGTGGAGGATGGTTCATATTCGCACAATGTTGTGCGGATGATGACATTGTATGGAGTATGATTCATATTTTGCACAATGAAAGCATAAAGCATCCAACGTCACCTTCAAAGTCTGATTCCACCATCCTATAGACCACTCCTCTAACTACACATGCTTAATTGATTAAAGGCTTTGTACACTGATGGTATATTAGAAATCCATATACAAAAGGTTAGAAAGACTCCGTAGTGAAATATATCTTGGCTATTAAATAATCATTAATCAAACAAAGCCAATTAAGAATACATGAATGCAACAATCCATTAAACTCACAATATATTAAATCGATTAATTGATCCATATATGTGCCTACTTCCGCACAATATCAATATAACTCTCCGCACACACAACAACCTCTAATTAATTAGTGGTGGATTAATGCTTTTGAATATAAACTTCCGCTAAATATGAAAAGAGCAATTATCAATCAAAGCTTATAATATGTTCCCGAAATTTACAACTAGGAATCTATGTGCTTTATTATTGACAGATATCAATGAGTTACCCATGGTAAGTTGTAGGCATACGTGATGAGTAGTGAGCATGGAGGCTTTGGCATTTGAGTATTGTGAAGTTCGAGCACGCAGAGGAGAGTAATGTGGAGCTCTTTTCCACCTCCACAATTTAGTTAACATTGGGCATAATTAGATTATCAAAAAAGAAGAAAGGAATTGTATGCATGCTCAACCACATTGGAAGTAGGACGAAAATTACATTTCCCCAGCTAGGGCATTGTCATGTTACCTTAGCATTATCATTGGTGTCATTTAATATAGAATCGTTATGGAATACATTACTGACCATCAACAATACTGATAAATAGATGACATTATCGCTTGTCTCTTGCATAACAAAAAAAAAATATTTATTAACACTCTCAATGGCCATATAGTCCTAAGCTATCTAGCTCTTCTAAGCTCTAGTTTAGTTGTTGGTTTATTGGACTAGTTTATTTGACTATTAGCTGTCTTCAATCTCTATGCTTTAGTTTAATAGCCGTTATTATTCCCTGCCGCAACAAGGTAATAACACATTCTGAATGTGTTGAATTTTAAATTAAATCTAAATTGGTTAAAAATTAAAATGGGTTTTCTAATGTTTAATGTTGAGAAAATTTTAATTTATTTAAAAAAAAAAAATTAAAATTTATTTTTTCTCAATTTTGATTGGGTAATTAGCCTAGGCTCTTATTTTACCATCATTAAATTTATGTACTTTGCAGCAATTCACAGTGAATCGTACTAGTCAATTTCGTATTCAAACAGTGAACCGTACAGTGAATCGTGATTGTCCTACTCGTTAATCACGTCATTTTGGAGGTAGAAGACGTTGAGGTGAAAGGCTGCTGAGTTGAACAGAGCTTCAGTCACTGAAAAATGTATTTGTTTGGTGTCATACATGTTGTGACTAGAGATGCAATCCAAAGGAACATGAATTGACTATACATTTTCTTTGTAATTACTAATAAATTAGGCTTCGTGGACAATGGATAAATTTAAATAACAATTAGTATTTTATAAAATATTAATAAATATTATATGAAAATATCGAAATTAATTTTCATTTAGTTAATAATAGTCACACTAAGACAAGACTTGACTCTTAAAGATAATTTTTTGAAAATATCTAGAAAGTAATTTTCAAGCATTACATTTTAGATTAATACTTTCAAACTATATCTGTGTGATATTTTTTTTGGAATCCTAATGTATTTTGAATCAAAAGTAATCATGTGCGAAAGAATTTTAGTATGTTACTACATTTTGGATGAATATGTCGAATAGTCTAATCTCTACGTGACATTTTCAAATTTCAATAATTAATATTATATATATATATATATTATATATATATATATATATATATATATATATATTAATTTTGTTTAAATGTAGTTTGATTGTTGTTTTATGTTTTACATTTTTGTTTTATATTTAATAAAAATAATATTTTTTAATATAAACACATTTAATATCATTAATAATAATTAAATTAATTTTTTAAATTTTAAGATAATAATAAATACAAATAACTATAGTCTAATATAATAATAAGCACAAAATCAAGTAATTTTAATTTGCGTGGATTAATAATAGTTTAATTTCAATGACATAGTCAAGTTTTAGAGACTAAACTATAAAAAATTATATATATATATATATATTTTTAAATAATAAAAAATGTTTTCCTTAACTACAATATTCTTATAATTATTTAATTTTGCAAAACAATTTAATAAGGTATAGAAAATAATATATTTTTAAAAAAGAACATTAGCTATTGAAAATGTCCATGGAAATAGATTTGTATATTATGTGAGAGACTAATAAGGCTATTATTGTCATTGAGTAGGATTAGATTCTCCAATGTCTCAATCATACATTACAATTAACAAAATATCTCAATTTACCAGTATGAAGGCAAAGATAAAGGATAATAAAACAAAAGGACTTTGAAGAGTGAAAGGTGTATCATGTATATTTCTTTAGTTCCTTTTAAAAGGTGCAGTCATTATAGATATAATTCTTTCAACGAGCAAGCATGGAATTAACAACTTTTATTATAGATACAATTCTTTCAACGAGTATGCATGGAATTAGACAGTGATAGGTTTAATTATGTATGTACACATGGAAGGATCAAGAATATTTTATTTTAAATATTAAAATTATATTATTTTATATTTATCAACCTTGTGGTGCAAATTACGATGAATGTTGCATTATTTTAATAAAATAAACTACTGTTAATTATTTTTCAATGATCCATAGTACATTATCTTCACATTGTCTATAATCTTTCAATGGATTCTCAATCACCTATTGTTGATGAGGTTGGTGTTGTTCCCAAATTCTTTGCCTTGATGTTGCACGCCTGGAGAATCTTTTTTAAATCACTTTTGTACCTATGTCGTGGGCAATTTTTGTCTAGTGGATTTTCTTCAAGTGGCATTAAAATATTAATGTCTTTGGTAGCTTCCTCTCTTACTCATAAGGTATCTATTACTTGGTCATATCATGGACGGGTACAAAGAAGATGGTATTTCACATTAAGTTGTTATTTTTATTTATTTACCCAAATATTAGTGTTATGTTATAGAACTTTCACATTAAACTATTATCACTATTTATTTACCAAATTATTATTATTATTTATCTAATTATTATCATAATTATTATCATATATTGTTTTCTTTAAATAAAATGTTAGGTTTTTTTAATAATTAATTAATAAATAATTATAAATATATATTATATTTAACTGAAACAATATACTCTGATAAGATATAGTTGTGTGAATGTATTTGAATTTGCTTATATATTTATAAGAATTTTTAATCTATTGGTATTAATTTTTTTTTACGAATAGGATATTGTATAAGAATTTTAATTTATTATATTTATTTTGGTGGAATAGTTGTGGTAATTGGTGCTATTTTCTATTGGTATTTGATTTGTTTTAAAATATTATTTTTAATTAGAATTTAATTAAAAATATAATATTTTTAAAAAAATATTATTACTTTTCATATTAAAATCATGTATTTATTGTAAAATTGTCTTACATTTTTAACTATTTTTAGTTGTGTTAATCTTGTATAGAAGAAATGTTGTAATATCTTATCTTTGTAAAGTTGCACATTGGGAGAACATGCTAAGCAAATACAAATCTCCAATTGTGTATTATTAAAATGAGTGAACATTCCCAAATGCGGGTGAAAAGTACAGGTAGAGGTACGAAGACGGCGGGAGGGGACGGCATGTGGAGCACATTCAACGCCATCTGGCCTCACTTGTTGCCAGAATTCGATCTCCCAGCTAGCTCATTCATGGCTGCGTTAATGCAGCACGACATTCAATAGAGGCTCCCTCGCTCTAGTCTCATGGCGCTCCTCCAATTCTGTTATGTTCCTCTTTTGCGAATGTCTGGCCTTCTCGTAGTTGCAGTGCTCTGCTCTTGGGTTAATCCAGGAATCCATTGTGCTTAGGGACGCGAAGTAGTTTCTCTGCTGGAACTCCTGGTTCTCCAAAGTCCCTCCAACATTTTCTTCTGTCGTTTGTCCTCCAGCTTTCTCAGATCTCCTACGAGTGTGACTACTCTCCCCCTTCCAGTCTCCCCTGGTCTGCAAAGACTTGCTGCTTGTATTGCTCCTTTTGCTCTGATCAGCATGCCTATTCTGCGCCAAAGAATGGGCTGCCAAAGGGGCAGTGCCTGTGGTTGTCCCATTCACCAGGCTTCTTCCTCTTCCTTGGATACCTCCTCTAGCTCTTCAGGATGCGGCACTGAAAGCCATCTAGCTACTAGGCAAGGTCGTGGTCGTGGTCGAGGGAACCAAGCTTCAATGTCGAACTCCCATCATTCTCATGCTCATTTGACCTGCTTTCAAATCCCCTGCACTCTCAGCATTCACTCTTTCATTGCTTCTGTTACTATTCAGTTGATCGAAGGCGCAGTTGCCTTGTTTCGGCAATTCCAAATGCGACTTCGGAGCCGAGGGTGGAAGAATTTCCAGGCACCTCTCTGAATCTGAGCGAGCAGGGAAATGTCCCAAGGGGTTCTGCCTCCCAAGATAAGCCAGCTCTGACGCGTTCGAATGTTCCGAATGAAGATCGTCCGCCAAAAGAAGAGGTCCATCCCTCAGACGATGATGATTCCTCCAGTTTCGGATGTCGGATTGTGGAAGAAATGCCTTCCACTACCCAAGATGCATAATCAGGTTGTCGTTCTCTGTTACAGTCTCCATGTATATTCAAGGCTAAAGGTTCAGTTGTCTTTTGACTATGTTTACAGTTCGGGTCAAATGTATCAGCTCAGTCAAGCAGTTTAGGCACTCCGATTAGTCTACATTTTTGACAATGTGGTTCCTGTTTCAATGTACTGATCATAGTCTGAGTTCTAGTCAGTCTTCTGCTAGTTTTCTTGGGTCAATTTTCAGATTTGTAATGTGAGTAAGCCATCTTCAAGGCTAGACCTATTGAGGTTGCTGCCTCGTTGTAAAAATATTTTGTATAATATAGGAGTAGACTTATTCAAAAAATAAAAAATAAAAAATAAAAAATGAGTGAACATGTTCTCTTTATATATGTATATATAACTATAAACATTCAAAGTATCCTTATCAAATAATACATCAAATTTGAATTTAACATTGATTTGAATGGAATGGTTATTAATATTATAATAAACATGTAATTAATCTTATAACAAAGATTCCATTGGTTCCATATACTTCTTTTTAACAAAAATTCATCAAATACAAATTTCCAATTATATTTGCAA
Source organism: Pinus taeda (assembly GCA_000404065.3). Taxonomy (NCBI): domain Eukaryota; kingdom Viridiplantae; phylum Streptophyta; class Pinopsida; order Pinales; family Pinaceae; genus Pinus; species Pinus taeda. The sequence continues at coordinate 35,899 of APFE030544102.1, forward strand.
ATAAATAATAAAGTTGCACATGGGAGAACATGCTAAGCATATATAAATTTCTATTAATGATGAAGAATGATTTCCATAAATATTAAATAATATGAATAAAAAAAAAAAAGTGTTCATTATTTTTACTCACAATCAACCAGGGAAAAATCATTTTAAATTGGAGCTCAACCATCTAAATATATGTCATAAATACTTGGTTCATATCTTTCAAAATTCAATAATTAAATTAAGTGGCAAGGAATGCTAACTATGCGACCTTGTTTTACTTAGCACTATGCACTATGCGCCTTTCTCCTTCCCTTCCTATGCACTATGCGCTTTCACAGTACTATGTTGCGCTCTCTCCTCACCCATTCACTATGCGCTCTGTACTTTCAGTCTTACCTCCATGTTATTCGCCATATAGTCCTCATCAATTATCAATCTCTATAATTTGGTTAGATGTAGGTTCTTTCTCTATAGTTGGTTAGATGTAGGTTTCTTTGATTAGTTTTTTTTTTCTATTAGCTATCAATCTATATGCTATAGCTTATCTTTTGTAAGTTTATTTGACCTCTCCTCTCTTCTCTAGTTTATTAGCTTTATAGGTTTATTTGACAATTAGATATCTAGCTCTATTATTCGCTAAGCCGTAATGTTTTCTGAGTATGACCATTATTATCTCTATGAACAAGCTCTATTATGTGGAAGAAATATGTAATATCGTTAAGCTTTTGCTCTCATTAACCAAGATTCAAGCAAGTGGGATTCGGGTTATCAAGTTGTTGTATTATCAATGTTGACTTTTCCCTTCTCATTTGATTTAAAGCAAGAAAGCTTCACTCCAAGAGTAGAGTTACTAGGTGAGTCTAGACACGTTAATTTGCCATTGTCTCATTTAGGCTAGTTTTGATTATCGTTAATTTTGACTAGATCATTGCTTTCATGTGAAAAAAAAAATTAAAAAATATATATATATATTAAAAAGAGAATAATTAATTATATGATTGAAAAAAAAAAAGGCTCAACATTGAGCCTCATATTGAGCATAGAGGCTCAATATGATGTGTAAGTTTGTTTGTCGTTATCAAAGTTGAAATTTTGCTTATATTGGCTAAAATAAAAAATCTAAAAAATCTAAAAATTAAATTTTTAAATAACTATACAAAACATTTAAATGATGTCGGCTCATAAAAAAAAATTCACTTTAAGAAATTGGATCCCTCTCGGCTCATGGTAGATCCTTATTTAAGATAGATCTATGCTGGTATATAATAAATTAAAATAATAAAGATCATTTACGTGTCATGACTGTTTGAAGAGGGACGCCTGTTTGTAGTTGATGTTGAACCAACAATTTCACTTGAACCACTACCATGTAGGTTGGCTAAGTAAGTTGTTACGAATACAAAGTGATTATAAACCATAATATCTACAAATAGCAGGGATCGTCAATGATTGCAAATAAGACATTTGCAACAGAAAAAACAGAGTGCCCCACTACAATAAGCAAGGGAGCAGTCAGTAAAGCTGCAAATAATAGATGTGCAAAAAGAAAAGGTCCATAAACACCTCCGAGGGAAATGGAAAAAAAAAAAAACTCAAGCAAAGAGCAACGAGTACAACCCAAAATAATAGATGTGCAGAAAGAAAAGGTCCAGAAACACCTCCCAAGGAAATGAAAAAATAACCTCAAGCAAAGGGGAAGGAGCTAGAGCCAACAATGGAATCTTGAGCCAAGCATTCAAAGTGGACCAGTTCACGTTGGGCAACTAAGCCACGATGCAAGAACCGATCTACTTGGAAATTATGCTCCCTGTAAATATGAAATTTTTTGAAGCTAGTTTACATCAAGCCTAAGTAAACTAGATTTTGAAGCTAGTTTACATCCAATGCCAAAGAACAAAATCCTAAATTCTGAGATATGAATTATTTAAACTTAACCTTGTTATTAGTTTGATTGAAAACAAATAAAATTTTAAATTTTTTGCTAAAATAAAAAATAATATTAAAATAAGATAAATTTATTTAATATTATATTTGTGTGAATTATATTGAATCCTCTCAAGTTACTTTTTAAGGAGTAGTTTTCTAGATTCTAAACAAATTAGTTCCAAATATAAATTAGAATTTTTTTCCAAAAAGTGGTGATTTTTTTTCAAGAAATCTAATCCTTTGAGTGTTTGAATGGTGGATTCAACACTATCAAAAACCCCTGGGACATCCAAAATCTTCAAACCTGACAACTATAACCAAGATTTACAATAATATCTACCATATATTTTCAAAATCCTACTAAAATTTCTATTATTTTCCCGGCAAAAGTGTGGCCTCATTAAACTAGGTATTTTTTAAAATCGTATGAGACCTCCCAACCATTTTCTTCTTGCAGTGCATGATCAACATTGGGCCAAAATGTGTGATGAAGGCATATTTCAAAAATATACAACATGGTTTTTTTTAGGATGACCTAAAAACCACCGCGTAGTTTAAAAAGGCTTCAAATTTGCTCAGAAAATAATGGAAATTCCCGAAATATTTTGATAAAATTTGGCATAAATTTTGGTAAATCTGGATTATAGCTGTCAAGTTTCAAGATTTCAGGTGCCCCAAGTGTTTTTGATGGCACTGAATCCATTTCCACCATCAAGAACAACATTCAAGCACTCACAGTGTCAGTTTTTTAAAGAAAAAATAGCCAAATTCCGACTACTTTTACAATCGGGACAAATTTGCCACTCAACACAATGGTTTTGCGCGAACCCCTCCTGATTTCAAAAAATGATGGGGTCATTTGATCTCAACCATCAATCTCGTGCATTGGTAGTTTTCGGAATACAACTCTAATGTAGAACCCCCTCCGTTAAACTCCGATAGGAATAGGGGCATACTGTCCGATATGGGTTGTTTTGAACGTTGACCATCGTGATCGATTGATCACTCCACGAAGTGAAACGAACACTCACAAAACAATCAGAACAAGAGGTATGCTGATAGAGACGATCTGAAAGCAAAGCAACATGTTGTAGACTTACCAATGGATTGGAATTAACGTTAGAGAATACATATCCCTGGTTCAAACCTCAATTCTTTTGAATAACTAGTAAACAATCTAATAGGTAATCATGTTACTATAATCATCATCTGATTCTACATGTTGGTTGAATGTTTTTATTACTGGAATAATACTATCATAGATCCATCTTAAATATGGATCTAACATACGCGAGAGGGATCTAATTCTTTCAATTGCAAATTTTTTAATGAGCAAACATTATTTAAAAATAAAATTCGCCTATATGAGAAAAATTTCAACTTTGATCACTCATAAACAGACTTACACATCATACTGGGTTATAAAATGAGTCTCTTGAATAAAAAACACACACTATAAATCACGTTAACCATTTTTACTTTGCATTGTTATTAATCTTTTAGGAAATCATGTTAACCATTTTTTACTTCGCGTTGTTATTAATCTTTAATAATTTTCATTTTTAATGTGTTAACGAGTCTATGCAACTTGAAAAGATATAGGTTGAAAAACTCAATTCATCATAATATTTGTTAATGTGATATGGTTTTATTCACATTGGAAAAACATAATAAAATCCCCATCTTAAAATAAGCAAAACGTCAATAATCAAATGATGGTTGGAAGCTACATTAGAATTCACATGATAAAACGAAGGTTTTTCTAGATCATTGAGATAGACTTACTGAGAGGTGGAAAATCCATTCAAGTTTTATCCTCAAAAGTACTAGGATGGATTGAATGATGTAGGTGTTGTCACTCGCTGCAAAAAGTGTTTTCAAGTTGCCCAAAGCACAAAAGGGCAGAAAAGTTTGCAGCCATATTCCAAGCCACATAAGCTCTCAAAGCTAAATCACACCCTCTCCATTGGATAGGGCTCATAATAATCTTTCCAATGATATATGGAACTCTTCAAATGGACCTTAGAATCAGAAGATATGGCATGTTAAAGATGAGGGTTTTATCACCTTTGAAAGGAGGAAAAATAGCATATCGGAGAATCAGGCATCATGGTATATCGGAGGTTCCAGGGATCAATGATCGTCGATATTGAAGAACAGAGGTCCGGTATCACAAATCGCAATCAGATTTTTCTTAAAGCAACACTGGGGGAGGGCAGGTAAAACAAATGATCAATGATCGCCAATATTGCAAATCAACGATCAACGTGTCTAGGTAGTGACGAGACAATTGAAGGCTTGGGGTAAAACCAGTGATTAACGGGTCTAGGCATATCAACGTTCGGCGGGTCCATACATATCGACGATCGATGGGTCAGTTGGACCACTCTTAAGAAGTTGCGGGAGGAATATGTCGATGGTGTTAAAATGTTGGGAGGGCCAAAAAACAATTTAACAAAGGTTTGCAGCAAAAAATCAAGGGCATGCGAACCTTTTCTCTCTCCTCCAGGGGGCCACGTGCCTGCGTATTATTAGATCCGGTAAAGACATGGTGGTGCTGACATGGCAATATAACAGCCACGTGGCATGCAGATTCAACGTGTTGAGGGGTCATAAGGGGCCAAAACAGGGTGACACGTAGCAGAGGATGACGTCACATAGGATATTGCAAATCGATGTTTGCAGGTTAGGCATGTTATTACATCAAGATTAAAGCCACGATTGCGATATGTTAAGAAAAGGGCTCCGATAAGGGGGCTAGCCAATGGACATGGGAAGAGAAAATAATTAAGAGCTACGTAGGACAAGCGAACCTGCATATCGACGACCACAAGTATCAAAGGGTGCAACCAAATACAATGTCATAAAATTGTTGAATGCCGATAACATTAAAATTGTTGATTGGAATCCACTGATAAAGAGGCTTTGATAAGGGGGTTGGCCCGTGGTCACATAAAGAGCTGAGGAACCAAGGGCCAAGCACTAAAGGGCTATTGCAAATCGGAGATCGTAAACATGCTGTGGTTGAATATAAAAACCTCGATTGCGATATGCGATCGAGGAGCTCCAATATTTGGCCAAGCACTCGGTCATAAGAGAAGAAAGGCAAAAATGGACTAAACTAAAGTGGGCCAAAAGGAGATTGGGACTCACTGTTCTATAATGCCTCGTAGCGTAAAAGTCTTGATATAATGATGCCCCAATAGTGTGGTATAGAGCTTTGAAGGCGTATGGGTCAGAAGCTAAGGCATTGATTGAGGGGATGGTGTAGTGGTAAATCAGTATGGGGACTCAGGAAGCCTTAATGCCTCAGCGTGGAGCTCCACTCGGTCATAAATGTAAAGGACTACTCAAAAAAACTCTGCTTCTACTCTGTAACAGGTAACCACAGTCGATCATTATCAGCTCCAGAGAGTGGTGAAGTCAGGCAGTTAAGATGAAAGCGACAGGAACCAGCCGAGCAGCAGGAGAAGCACACTAAGGCAAAGACATGGCCTGATTAGGGGTAATCTCAAAAACGAAAGAGGGATACTTCTTCCATCATATTTCCATTTTCCATTTTTCTATTATTCTGTAATTTCTGTTTATTTTCAAGAAAGGAATCAAATCCTTAGAAATCATTTTGGGCAGCAGAGCTATCACAAGCCAAGGAAGCTAGTCAATTAGACAATTGGCCCTTAAGCGCGCTTGAGCCAGAGGAGTTCTGGGATGGGTGACCTCCTGGGAAGTCCTGGTTACCGGGTGCAAGCCCCAGAAGTGATGATTGATGCTATGTGATTCGTTCTCCACATTTCACTAGTTTCAATCCCACTTCTTCACCCCTGTGAGCATCACCCGATGCAATGAGTGCTAAGTGAACTATTCAAAAATCATGAGAAATTAGTCAGTTACGACTACCTCTCATGGAAATGGTCATACGTGAATGACTTTAAAAATAACGCAGTTGAATCCCAAAATGATATCTAATATAATGCACTGCGTAATCCCCCATACTTAAAAATAAGACAAAATTGATGTTATGTCACTATTATATGAAACATTAGTTTGTTGTTTCTGGTCTGAATGGTATTGATACGTAGCCTGGTTGATTGGTCTACTCTCGTGATTCAGATGTCGATATGGAGTTTTTAGATTTTCTTCTGGCAAAGATGTTGTTGAATTGGTTATGGAACATTCACTTGGGATGTCCATTGTCTGAACTGCAACATCTATGTGTGTCGTTTCTTCAACTGACTTGTCTTCTTGAGTTGTCATATTCATTGGATCGGTATTTGTTGTTTTGTCATTAACTTGAATTCCTACATTTGATGCTTCCTTCTTGATAAATTGTTGTACCTGGTTTTCTAACGAGTTCTTGTCCTTTTTAAGTTTCTTAATTTGCGACAATAATTTTTCGCTATGGTTTTTAAATCGAGAAACTTCTTCATTTTTGTCAACATTGATTTTGTCAATTTCTTTTTGCATATTTTGTAATATCTTTTTACCTTCTTGAGACATTATTTTTGAAATATCTGAGATATCTTCTGGTATTACTGAATTTGGTATTAGTGTAAAATCTTGGAGTGTTATTTTCTTCTTCTTGTAAGAAATGTTAAGAATTTTTTCTTAGTATTTAGAATAAAGGAACCTAGAGTTTCCATCCAAGGTAAACCCAAAATAATGTCCCCTTGATTGTTCCATAGGGTCTGAACTGAGAATTGTGATACAAATGTATAATCTTCAATGTTTAACTGTAAATTGGCTATGTCATATATTTTATTGCGAAAAAGGTCTAATTCTATTTTTCCAGTTATATTTGACTCTGGAATCACTAGTTGGTTTGCGAATTTAGGTGTTATATAATTTGCATCTTCTGCCGGAGAAATAGAAATAATAACATCTTTTCCTGCGAGAGTTCCTTTAATGTTAAATAATGCTTTACCATCTCTGGGTTCGGTTTCTGGGAATCTTATGGCCTTCATTTTTGTATTAGACTCCATTTTTGCTTCTTGGATATTAAATATTTTTTTAAATTACTTTTTTTTCTAATAATTGTTTTTCAAAGATTTTTTTTTTTTTTTTTTTTTTTTTTTTTTTTTTTTTTTTTTTTATTTATTTATTTTATTTATTTAATACTATATACTATGATTATATTCTCTCCTTTTCTCCTCTCTTTTAATATATTTCTCTTTTTTTTTTATATATCTTTTAATCTATAAATATAATTCCACTCTATCTTTAAAATTTAATTATAATATATATATATATATATAATTATATTATATATATCTTCTTCTTCTTCTTCTTCTTCTTTTTGTTCACTCTTTTAAATAAAAAAAAATTATAATATTTTTTTTTTATATATGTAATTATAAATTATATAATTTTAATTTTTATATATTAATAAAATTATAATTATATAAAATTTATATACACTTTTTTGAGACTCGCTTTTCCTTTTATATGTAACTATATAAGGCTTATATAGTATCCCTTTTATGATTATAATAATATTTTTTTTTTTCAGAAAATTTGGATGAGACGTGACTCTTGGTACGGTCACAATCTTTAGATTTGAACGATTAAAATTATTTAGATCACACTTTTTTCTCCAATGTTATCAAAATATCTTTTACTTTTAAAATACCATGGGCTATTACCATGGGTTGTTTTTAAAATCTCATGTAAAAGGTAATATTCACCTTTCACATAAGAGCTTTTGTATCCTTGTTTTTTCTTTAACTTTTAAAATACCATGGGTTGTTTTAAAACCTCCGTTAAAATGTTCTCCACGTAAAAAGTAAAACGTATTCCTTTTATTTTTTGTTTTTGTTTTTTTTTTCCTTTAACTTTTTAAAATACCATGGGCAATTACCATTGGTTTCTAAAACCACGGGCTTCTCTACGTAAATTTTTTTAAATATACTTGAAAAGATTC
>APFE030544117.1:0-21883 GCA_000404065.3 Pinus taeda
CTAGAGTTTCCTCCCAACCTTCTACTTCGTCTGATTCTCCCTCTCCTCCTTCCTCTTCGCTTGATAAAGCTGATAAAGCTAAAAATCAAGTAACTGAGAAGAAGAAGAAGCAGAAAGATAAAAAGGAAAAGAAGAAAAAGGAACTAAAATTGGAAGGGGGCAACCAAACATCGTCTAGTGAAAATCCTCACGCCGCACTGTCGAAACCTAAATCTCCTTGTGTCATTTGCAATGGAGACCACTATCACTGAGATTGTCCCTGCATCCCTTAGATCTTAAGGGATTGGTCTCTTCATTTGCACGATCCGGTGGCGTCAAACTTTGACGATCATGTTGAATGCTCACCATCAACCAGTGAAAGTGAAGCACATGGACAAAAAAGGAATCCCAGATTTCCTTGTAAGTTGTGTGAAGGCAATCACACTGTCCACCATTGTCCCTTCCTTGGCGAGGCTAAAAGAGTTTTGGATGATCGTCCGGTTTCACCACTACGACTTCCTCCTGGATATAAAAAACTCTTGCCAAGTCCTCCACCGGTTGAAAATCTAGCTGGCCCATCATTGTGGTCAGCCGAAGCGTCTATCACTGAAAATGAACCCTTTGAGCCCATACCAGATGAAATTCAAAAGGTCGAGACGGTAGATGACCCGGTCTTGCTTCAGAGTGCTCATCTTCGAGTGGTACCGTCATTGAAGAGAAATAGAATAACACCGTTCAAATTCTTTTCATCAACTTAGACTCCAATGAACTTGGGGGCAGTCCTCCCGTTCCTTTATCGCAGGAAGGAAGTTCATCAGAGTCATATTCGGCCGTCTATTCGGTCCCACCACAAAGCAACCTAGTCGTTTCCTTCGATTGGAATCTACTAGGCAGACCCCATTTACCAGCTAGTGTACCATTCAGAATCATTGTACAAGCTTAAAGAATGGTTATGGTTGGTACCATCATCGATGAAGGGGCTTCTGTGAGTATCTTTTCCTCAACTGCTTGGAAAGCGCTTGGTTCGCCATCGCCTTTTTGCTGAAATGAGAAAATTTCTGACAGCTATCGACAAAGGAACCAGTCGACCTTTAGGGATCCTTCCAAATGTGCCCATTACTTTGAGAAGGAAAACAGTTCACATGAACGTGATGGTAGTTCAAGGACCCTTGGATTATAATCTACTCCTTGGATGCGACTATATTTATTGAATGGGAGCCATCGTCTCCTCACTCTTTAGAGCAATGTGTTTTCTGCACGAAGGCAGAATGGTCAAGCTCGTAGACCAAATGTCATTCCTTGGTTCACAAATCGTAAATAGTCAAATGCCATTCCTAAATGGTCTCTTCACACAAGAAATGTCTCATCGATCTCCAGTCCGTCCACCTGTTGAGCGCGAGTGATTTAGGAGGATGTGACTGAAACCCAGGGGGCATGCGCCCTGGTCTGCTTTGACAGGAAAACCTTGGGTATAGAGTAGGTTTCCGTGGAGGATATATGACTAGTCTGACGAACCCGTCCTTACAAGAAAATGGGATCAGGCTGGAATAAGATACCTTCGTCAAAGTTATGTGAGTGGAATGCGTCTGGGCCATTTACCTTTGTCTGTCTCGATAGACATCGCCGAGGAAGCATTTTATCCACTACGCAGATAGAACTTTCTTGGTAACCTGGAAATTTTTCGCTATACTTGGGGGCATGCAAACCTTTCCGCATGCAAGTGAAGAGCGGCTATTTATTTTTTAAATTTGTAGGACCTCTAACCCTTTAAACCCGTAAGGCTAGTCGTTTCCTAACTTGCATAAAGAAGGGATCCGTGGCAAAGCTTGAGAGATGTAAGCCACTTCAAAATAGCATCTCGAGTGAGACATTCTTATCATACAACTGGCGAGCAATGTTACCACAGGGTTCAAGCTCATTAAAAAATAAACATAAGTCATGAGCAAATGTTCCCCCAGCGTTTAAGCTCATTAAAAAATGAACCGGTAAATAACCATTGTGAATACCTTATCGCTAGCTTTTGAACCTTGGTTGTGTTCTCGCCGTCACCTCCACTCTGTTTTTAGCAGATCATTCACCCCCATATGATTTTTTACCCCTTCGAGGAACATCTGCGAAGAGTGATTCTGTTAGCCATCCTTGTGACACTGACGTGATTGGAAAATTCCGAATCTTACATGGAATCAGCTGCTACCCAAAACCATCACTCGTTCCTCGAAAATGAGTCTTCTTTAAGCTCTTTTCACCTGACTCGTAAAATATGAAAAGATTGCCAAGCAATTGGCCTCTTCAGCTCGTTAAAGTCATAGGAAGTGCTATCCTTCCTCTAGATTTTAATCTTTTTGGACCTGAGGGATTATTACACAAAAAGATCGAGCGCTTGTCTTGTTCGGCTCGTTAAAACTATCGAAAATTCATCCCTTTTGTATTATTTTACGCTTTTTCGGACTCAAGGGATTGCATGACGAAAAAGAATCGTTAGAGTCTCCTTTCTGTTTCTTTCAGACTCTCTAAAATTGAAAGGGACCGAGTTATCTTTGTCTTTAAACTCGTTAAAACCGAATAGCGACAAACTCGTCCAAATGGACGAAAATGAGTTTCACTATCGCTAGGCTTGCTAAAACATAGCGACAGGTTCGCTCGAAGGGCGGATTATAGAACAAGCATATGTTATCCTCCTCAAGCTTGACAAAAATTAAGAGGTACTGGTCAGCAATGACTGGGGAAAATTGGGAAGAAAACAAGAAGAAACTTTATTGGTAGCAAGTCGCTCTTGAACATGACACTTTCCTTCCGCATCCATGTCGGGTTGGGTTGTTCCGTTCACTGGTATTCACCATTGGTCTGTCACGCCATCCATATTTGGGGTTAACGCTACCAATCCATCGTCAATTTCGCTGATATGTTCAAGAGAAGTCATTCAGACAATTCACCTGAGTCTCACCCACTGTAATACATTCATGCTTCATTCCTTCATGACCGCCACCCTGAACCCCATATCGTCAGTTTGTTTTCACCTCCAAAATCATTTGCTTCGTTCCGTGTCATTGATGTGGGATCCATTAAGGCCCTCCTGCGACGGGTCGCTTCTTGTCGAAATCAGCTCATTATCCAAGAAGTTGACTTAGGAACAACCCTTTCAGTACTTTGAAGCTTGCATGCCTCAATGGAAAGTTTCTCACTTTCGGCGACAGGTTTACATTAATGGCCTTCGACCGAGAGATTTTGCGTGGTGTTCGACACCAAGTCCCTTTTCACACCACATAAATTGTACTATAGTACCTTGCGGGTCATTTTCATTATTGGTGATTCCTCTCGCGCCTGTTAGCAACTTACATCATTGGCTGGTAATCAGGCGATGTATTTCCATGTTCGACTCCAAAACATTTTTCACATGGATCAAATTGTACTCCAAGTGAAGATTGGCCGAGTTTGAAGACCCTGGATCTAGTTTCATCCATCTGGGTTGTGATATATTCAGGAATATAAAAAAATCCAGTGTACATCATTGCCAAATAGATGATCATCCAAATCAAAGGATGATGTGTCCATATCATTAGTCTGTCACACATATGATCGTCTATCCTATGTACATGAAAATGAGTTTATAAAGCTGAGCATGGGAATGCCTACCTTAGCTAGATCATGAAAAAATGCTGTCAAATAATGTGTTGTATTGTATCTTATTATAGGTCACCTCCCAGCTAGAAAAAATTCAGATCCTCATAGTAAAGAATTTCACCCGACATCAAAAACGATTAACGACCTCATGCATTAGGGGGAAACTGTTATAGAATTTTTTGGGCACTTCAACCCCAATCACAAATGTCCATAAACTGAAGGCTCTTAAGTCCCTAAAAGGGTTGCTTCACTGCCTAAAGGAACAAGGTCAACTGATTACATCATCTCCCAGAAGTTCTCCACTGAAACCTGCTCATAAATGGTCAAAATTGTACCATACTGAAAGCTCCATGCAGAGGCTGTGATGCATATCACCTTCCCAATGTATAGGGTGTGATGCATACTATTTTTCTACTCTGTAGGGTGCGATGGTCGGGAATGGACAAATGGCAGGGACAAAAATGCGAGGTGGAAGATCATGGAATCTTCCAGAAGCTTCCCCTCTGACACTTGCCTCTCCATTTTCGACCAGGGATGAGTAAGAGATCATCATTTTCCAAGTGGAAGCAGGAACTATCAGAAAGAGGACACTAATCAAGATCCCAGAAGATGACTCACCTCTCTGTAATCATCTATATATGGATCCCTCATCACAGAGATCCAGAGGTTGGAATTTTGTATCTTATAGAGGAGTGTTGTTGGTTTTCTGGTGTACATTCATAGTGTTGGGTGATCTAAGCTTTGGTTGAGGTGAAGAAGGGTTTCCTAGCTGGAGGATGATGCTGGGTCAGAGCATATGGTTGTAATCCTCTTGCTACTTTTCATCTTAATAAAGTTATTCTTGTTTCCTTCCATATTCTTGTGTACTAGTTTATATATGCATGTATATGGTTAACGCACATCTGATCCTGTGTTATTTATGAATATAGATATTTGTTTCTTCGATAGTAGTATGTTGCTGTGATTCGACAGGTTCTTTTTGAAGCTGAGCATATGAAGAAGAAGCGGCGAAGCTCTATCAAGAAGGAGAGGAAATCGAGCGCAAGACCAAGGTTGGTCTTCTTGGTTCTCCTCTTGTCTATTTTCATAAGAGAAAACAATAGTACACTTTACTTGTTTGTTTCTAAGATAGCCACCCATCTTAGTGGGAATTGCAGCATACGAGTGGACACTATTCCCGGTAACATCTTGGTAAGTTTGGTATCTCATCCAAACTTGGATTATGATGCAAGTGTTCTACCACATGACTATTGAGGGTCATTGTTGGGAAGATCAGGAGGCAATAGGATGGTTTGAGTAGTAGCTTCCCTATATCACCTATTGATCGATATGGGGTCGTAGTAGTAACTCCCCCATGATATTTCAGGTTGAGATATGCTCCTCGATGTGGTTCCAAGTTGAGATGGCCTCCATAATGATATGCTATTTGATGATGATGCGGGTTGTAGATCTGACTCCCTGCCGATATTCACGAGTAGTAGCCTACTGACGCAGATTCCAAGTAGTATCCCGCTGGCAGAGATTCCATGTAGTATCACGATGGAAAGAGGGTTGTACTGAGCTCACCTCCTATGTTAAAAGTTTTCTTCTTTTAGATTTGAGAATATTCAACATATGAGCAGGGACAATCAAGGGATAAGAAAGAATGAGCAAGAGATGAATTGAGATAATTAGTGATGATACAAAATGATGAGATGCTTGAGATTGAATATGATTAGTCGACATGATACACATGACATGATGCAAGTGGAATTCTCCCTAGTTGAGAGGGAGTGTTAAAATATGAAACTATGGTTAAACTACACTTTGTACATCTCATCTAATGGAGATAATTATTGTGTTGAATTCCTCTTTTTGAGAGGATAAAAATCGACCTAAATATCACTCAAATCAGATGAGGGAAAGTGTACTTATGAAGAAAAGCCCACATGTGCACATTTGACAAGGTCGGCCTTGAAGCAATGTGGGCACCCTTGGAAGACTATAAATACAAGTGATCTCTACCTCATTTAGACACAATGATGATACACTCTTCTATATTGGTTTTTGGCTTGCACAAGTCCGAGGCTCATTCGCAGAGGAACATGTTTTCTTTGAGGTGAAATTGCAGGGTTCAAAGCTCACATGTCTGAACTAGAGTTTTGGGCCTTAGTCATAGAAACAATACAAGAAGGATTCGACCATAGTAGCTCACACAGAAGTTGATCCGTGAGACCGTAGCCTTCTAGTCACACGAACAACTTTCCATCCATGCGACTAGGAGTTAGGGTTTCCGTAGTCCAGATCTGATCCCAGTCGCTTGCATTCCAGGCTTAAGTGAGTGACTGGGTAGTTATAGTCATTTGCATGACTCCTTCTCCATGTGACTAGAACCTAAAAGATGAAATATTAGTCTTCCAAATATTTTGCTCTGTGACCACAATGTTTGGCAATTGACCGTGTTGAAATATGGCAACAAGAATATTCCAATTTAATTTGTCCTTGAATTAAATTGTGAATTAAAATCAAATTTAGTCTTAACAACTACTTGGAAATAAATAAATAATTTTAAATTAATTAGTTGGATAAATTCAAGTTAGAAGTCTTTCTAAAGTCATGAAAGAGTTATCCCTTAAATTAAGGAGATAATATTGAGTTATATTTGAGTTGTAATTAGTTAACTCAGTTTACTGAGTTAAGTCTAGTTAAATTAGTTCCAAACTGTTTGAGGAACTAATAGTGAGTTAACAGTTAGTTGATGCATTAATGCACTCAACTAGTGCTACTCCAATTAACTGAATATTCCCTCATCAGAAACTCATGCATGAATATTCTGAGAAAGACCCAGTTGATATTAATGTTCAAGGATAGTGTACTATCAGTTGCATGTATTTTCTCATGGAGAAAATTCATGCATGCAGTTAAGGATTCATCCTTGAGGATTGCGCAATTTTGAAGGATTGGTTTTCCACTTGGTAATAGGCTAATCATCCACAAGGAACAACGCAAGGAAATAGGAGCTTGGACGGCAGAAAGGAAGGCTAGGGAGAAGCCAAGATTTCTTGTGAGCATCTGTGAGGATTGTACTGAGAGCTGGCTAGCTCTGGGAGCTACGGCTTTGTATAATTCCTATGTATTTCCACCATGTATGATAATACAATAGTATGGGGTTTTTAGCTGAGGCTTTCCCCAAAGTATTTTCATGTGTATTGTGCCATTGGTTCTTCTTCTTCTGGTTATATTGTTTAGCTCGATCTTTAAGCTTCTGCAAATTGATAGTAGAAGTAGGTTATAGTATTCTGCTTTGATTTATATTGCATTATCGGGTTAACCTACTTAGATTTTCTAAACGGTATCAGAGATGTGAAAAATATACTGAGAAGATAATTTGAAGTTTGAAGTTTGGGGTTGCAGGTGAAAATTGAATTCATATCATACTTCAAGGTTGGCCAATGGCATTCTATGGCTTGAGACTCAATTATGCCCTGGAAGGTAGCTCGAATTACATAGCATGGAAAGATAGAATGGAGGCCATATTAGAAGACAATGGCTTGAAGGAATTCATTGATCAAGAAATCCCAAATCTAGCTTCAACTAATGCACAAGAGTTGACCAAGTGGAAGAAGTGTGTGGCGAAGGCAAGACAGATCATCCTTGAGGGAGTTCGAGACCATATTGTCTCGAGTCTTTATGGGAAGGATACTCCATTTTCAATTTGGAAGACATTGAAGGACCCCTACCAGAACAGTAGCGACCAGAGGAAATTGGTGCTCAAGGATAAGCTTCAAAGAATTAAGATGGAGAAGGGCGATATTATTCCCACATATATGAACAAGCTCATCACTTGTAGAGATGATCTTAGCAATGTTGGAATAACTACTGTCGATGATGATATGGCGAGCCTTGCTCTCCTTGGCATTCCAAAGAGTTGGAATAACTACAAGGACTTTGTGAGTGGAAGGGAGAAACTGTCGGATTGGGAACGACTTTGGTTGAATCTTATGTAGGAGGAGATTAGGAGGAGCACACGATATGGTTGTTCATCCAAGAATGATGATGAAGAAAATCTAGCCTTAGCAAGTAAGGAAAGGAAGGGGAAGGGAAAGGCTTCCCATTTCAAATTGAATTTTTCTCATGGAGGGAAGAAGGGTGACATGTCTAAAGTAAGATGCTTTAATTGTCACAATATGGGACATTATGCAACTAATTGCCCATAAAAGAAGTCCAAGAAGGGATCCTCGAAAGGATCAGAAGGTGAGGCATTAGCCTCTCAGTTTGAAATGGACTTTACCCTCATCACATGCATGGTTTCATCGATGATGGGTTATGTCTGGTATGTTGATATTGGAGCCTCATTCCACATGACCGGTGATAAAAATTTATTCAGTGCCTTAGAGGAGAAATACCTCAAGATGCGCATAGAGATGGGTGACGACAGATGGTATAGTGTTTCAGGAGTGGGCACGGTCGCTTTTTAGAGGGAGAATGGTGATCCTCTCACCTTGACAGATGTGATGTATGTGCTTGGACTGAAGAAGAACTTGGTATCAGTTGTGATGCTGGATACAAAGACTATGATGTTGTCTTCAGTAAAGGTAAGGTGTTCCTAAGACACATAGACACGGGTTAGACCAAGAGGATAGGGATTCAAGTGAATAATATCTATAAACTAGAGGTAGATGATTGTGCAACATTGAGTACGAAAGAAGAATTGGTGCAAAGCCAAGACATTGGCAAGTTGTGGGACAAGCAGTTGGCCCATTTGCATCATGGGGCTTTGAAGATAATGCAACAGATATCTACAGGACTTCCCAAAGGTAAACTTGAGCAAGTTGACACATGCAAAGGTTGTACCTTGGGAAGTACACCAAGTCTTCCTTTCATGATCGAGACAGTCGAGCAGAGGCTATCTTAGAGCGAGTTCATACTAATTTTTATGGACCATTATCGATGGAATCCACATCGAAGTAAAGGTATTATGTGATTTTCATTGATGACTATTCTCGTAAATATTGGATTTATTTCATGCAGAAGAAGGACCAAACCTTCACAAAGTTTTGTGAGTTCAAAGCTTTGGTCAAGAAAGAGTCACGGAAGAAGATCAAGGCCTTGAGAAGCGACAACGGTGGAGAATATGTCTCTCAAGAGTTTAAGGAATTCTCTACAGCGGAAGGAATTAAACAAGAGTTGACAGCACCTCATAACCCACAGCAGAATGGGTTGGCTGAGAGGAATAACAAAACTATTATAGGGATAGCATAGGAAATGCTACATGACCAAGGCCTACCACTTCACTTGTGGGCTAAGGCATGCAACACAATGGTTTATTTGTAGAATAGAAGCCCGCATCACATACTTGGGATGAAGACACCAAAGGAAGCTTTCTCCGGTAAGAGACCAGATGTGGGTCACTTCAAGATCTTTGGCTCATCTGTATATTTCCATGTGATAAAGGATGCACGGAAGAAGCTTGAGCTGACAACAGAGTTGGGGATATTTGTGGGGTACACTAATGCACCTCACAACTATCGGGTGTACATGACTACCAGTCGAAGGACAATGGTTCGCAGAGATCTCAAGTTTGATGAGAAGAAGGCCATGTGAGTGTCCCTTGAGAGGGAGATCCAACTACAGGCTACGGAGGAATTGTTGGTTCCTTAGTAGGAGGAGCCTCAGACTGATGCGGAGCAACCACATGCATAGGTTCTAGGAGTGAAGACATCCACTCAAGCAAAGTCTTCCAGAGATCGATGGAAGTGCACAAGAGAAGCTGACAAATTATTGGAGGATGCGAGAGAGAATGTGGGAGCACCATCTTCCGAGTGCAGACAGAGGAGGTCACTTGAGAGGTACACTGGATACATGGCCCTTGCTGGGGAATGAGTTGAGATTGAGCCATCTTCCTTTGAGGAAGGAATGCATCAACTGATTTGGGTTGATGCTATGGTGGAGGAGTATGGCTCCATAGTTTGTAATAGTGTTTGGGATGTGGTTCCGAGACCAGAGAACAAGTCAGTTGTGAGTTCTCGTTGAATTTACAAGGTAAAGCAAGCTACTGATGGTAGTGTGGAGAAGCATAAGGAAAGATTTGTTGCCTGTGGCTTTTCATAGGACAAGAGGATCATGTTGTTGCAATATATTTCGATAGAGGAGCAAGATGCTAACATTTTGACAAAGGCATTGTCAAAGTGTAAATTCGAGTTCCATAGAGACAGGATCGGGGTGGTAGATAATCCCTTTCTTGTTGAGAGGGAGTGTTGAAATATGGTAACAAGAATATTCCAATTTAATTTATCCTTGAATTAAATTATGAATTAAAATCGAATTCAGTCTTAATAGCTACCTAGAAATAATTAATTAATTAATTTTAAATTAATTAGTTGGGGAAATTCAAGTTAGAAGTCTTTCTGAAGTCATGCAAGATTTATCCATTAAATTAAGGAGATAAGATTGAGTTATATTTTAGTTGTAATTAGTTAACTCAATTTACTGAGTTAAGGACATTTAAATTAGTTCCAAACTATTTGAGGAACTAATGGTGAGTTAATAGTCAGTGGATGCATTAATGCACTCAACTAGTGCTACTCTAGTTATCTGAAGATTCCCTCATCAGAAACTCATGCATATCTATTATGAGAAACACCTAGTTGAGATTAATGTTCAAGGACAGTGTACTATCAATTGCACATGTTTTCTTATGGAGAAAACTCATGCATGCAGTTAAGGGTTCATCCTTGAGAATTGCCAGTTTTGTAGGATTGGTTTTCCACTTGGTAATAGGCTAATCATCCACAAGGAAAAACGCAAGGAAATAGGAGCTTGGAAGGCAGAGAGGAAGGCTGGAGAGAAGCCAAGATTGCCTGTGAGCATCTATGAGGATTTTACTGAGAGTTGGCTAGCTGTGAGTGCTAAGGCTTTGTATAATTCCTATGTATTTCCACCATGTATGATAATACAATAGTATGGGGTTTTTAGCTGAGGCTTTCCCCAAAGTATTTTCATGTGTATTGTGCCATTGATTCTTCTTCTTCTAGTTATATTGTTCAGCTTGATCTTTAAGATTCTGCAAATTGATAGTAGAAGAAGGTTATAATATCCTGCTTTGATTTATATTGCATTATCGGGTTAACCTACACAGATTTTCTACAGACCGCAAACAGTGATAATTCATTATAGGTTTATGAATTAGGGTTTTCAGTATAAGCATTGTTGGGTTCATTCCATGGATGTTGTAGTTGTTTTGATAAATAGTTGCATAGATAAAGATATGGATCACTGTACTCTCTTTTGCTGAATTATTTGATGACGATCTAATAAGAAGAATTTGAAAGGGTTTTCCCCATAGTGGGTTTTTCCCTAGACTCTGACCAATCCTGGTGTCTCTATGTGTGAATGTTTTTCTCCTATTTGTTGGGTGCGGAGCCTGATTTTCTTCTTTATTCATAGGAATCACCGCATTGGACCCCAATTCGTATTGATTTGCGCTGCAAGGGGGGTCAAGTTGGAGGTGGCTGCGATCTTTGGGAGCCCCCCTCCCCCCCAACCGACGGGGGATCGGACAAAGCTAAAAATAGATGTAAAATTGCCTTGTAAAATGTTGTAATTTTGTAGTCAATCTGGGTCATTCATTAGGCAGGATCTCATTGTAGAAGTTATGTTTAAAATAAGGTTTTTTGCCCTGAAAGGAAACCCCTCGCTATATATGAGGGAATTGTATTTCGTCTATGTAGATCTGTATTTTGAGTATGAAAGAGAGAGGAGATTGTGTGAGAGTGAATAAGGAATTACAACAAATCTGTTGTAGGTCATATCTCTTCATTCTGATGGATAATACAAAAGGAAGGACTAGTTGTTTCTCCATGGACGTAGCCCAAATTGGGTGAACCACGTATATTTGTGTCTCTCTTGTTTTATGTGTTTAATTTGTTTATATTTCTGTAATATGTTTTATGTGTTCCATTGGTCTGTAATATATATTTTTTCTAACAATTGGTATCAGAGCTGAAGGTCTATTTGGCTGATAAACTCACAGGAGAAAAGGGTTCCTTGTTCGAGTGGGAGCAATTGCGGAAGATGGTAGGTTTAGGGTCGAAACATTTAACAGCCAAAACTACCAGCTATGGAAGATGTAGATGGAAGCTTATCAGTATCAAAGAGATCTATAGCCACCATTGAGTGGAAAGACAAAGAAGCCGATGAGTATGATAGACATAGAATGGGATATTCTTGACAAAAAGGCACTTGGAACAATACGACTGTGTTTAGTGGCGCTAGTAGCCTTTAATATTTCAAAGGAAACAATAACAGAGGGTTTAATGTTAGCATTGGCCAAATTATATGAAAAACCATCAACCTCAAATAAGGTATTTCTTATGAAGTGTTTATTTAATATGAAGATGTCAGAAGGTGGATCTGTTGTTGATCATTTAAATTAATTTAATACAGTTACCAGTCATATAATTTCTGTAGGGGTAACTTTTGATGATAAAGTTAGGGCTCTGTTATTTCTGCGTTCATTTCCATAAAGTTGAAATTGTTTAGTTATGGCCATTTGTAACTCTATCTCTAGATATAGTACTTTAAAGTTTCATGGTTGTCAGTGCAATCCTTAGCGAGGAAATGCGACGGAAAAGCTCCGGTGAGACATCAGGTAATGCTTTGACTGCAGAGACTAGGGGAAGAAAAATGGAAAGAAGAAAGAGCCCAGGATATCACAGTAAGTCAAGGAAAGGCAGATCCAAGTCCAAATCGGGGATAGTGTGCTAGAAATGTGGGAAGAAAGGACGCCTGAAGAAAGACTACAAGTCTCAGAAGGGAAAAGAAGGAGATGCGTAACAAGAAAACAGTCATGAAGCAAATGTGACAGGTGATGTGTTGCAAGATGCTTTGATTCTTTCATTAGAAAATATTATTTGATGCTTAGGTAGTAGATTTAGAGGCCTCATTCCATGCCACACCTAAGATGAAACATTTTCATGATTATGTTCAAGGAGATTTTGGGCAGGTTCGATTGGGTGATGATAAACCCTGTAAAATCATTGGAATGGGCACAGTTTCAATAAAACAATAAAATGGAAATCAATGGTTATTGAAGGAGGTAAGGCATGTTCTAGATTTGAAGAAAAATCTAATTTCAATAGGGTAGTTTGGAGGTGAAGGTTGTGTGACTAATTTTACATATAAAACCTAGAAGGTCACTAAAGGAGCCTGGTAATAGCAAAAGGAGAAAAGGTTGGTACATTGTATTTATTCAATGGTATTTATAATTCTGTTAATGCTTTAACCTCTATAGGAGAAGATACAACATTGTGGCATCATAGGATCAGGCACATGAGTGGGAAGGGGATGCAAATTCTTCACTCAAGAACTTTGTTTCCAAGTTTGAAGCATGTTGATTTAAAATTCTATGAGAATTGTGTTTGTGGAAAACATAAGAGAGTCAAATTCCTCAGAGTTGGGAAAGAAAAGAAGAGCAAAAAATTAGAGCTTGTGCATATAGATGTATGGGGACCTGCTCAGGTATCATCTCTTGGTGGCTCTCGTTATTATGTTACTTTTATTGATGATGCAACCAGAAAAACCTGGATTTATTGTATTCGAAATAAATTTGATGTATTTGACACTTTCAAGAAATGGAAATCTTTGGTTGAAAATGAGACTGGAAAAAGGTTGAAGTGTCTCATATCAGACAATGGAGGTGAATATTGCAACAAAGACTTTGATAGGTACTGTTCAGAGAATCGAATTCACAGAGAGAAAACAGTTCTAGGAACACCACAAGAAAATGGCATGTCAGAAAGGATGAACAGGACAATCATGGAGCGTGCAAGGTGCATGAGATTGCATGCATGATTGCCTTTACAATTTTGGGCAGATACTGTAGATATTGTTGTTTATCTAATAAACAGAGGGCCTTCAAGTTCCTTGGATGGTGGTATTCCAGAGGAGGCATGGACAGGTAAAAAGGTAAACTACTCATTTTTAAAGATTTTTGGTTGTGGATCCTTTGTCCACATTAATAAAGAAGATAGAACAAATCTTGAGGCAAAATCAAAGAAATGTACCTTTATTGGATATGGTGTTAATGATTTTGGTTTTCACTTTTATGATTATGAAAAACACAAAATCATTAGAAGCAAATATGTCATATTCAATGAAAAGGTTTTGTATATGGATCAGCTGCAGGAAAAGAAATAGGAAAAAGAAAATAGAGAATACACAGTGCTCGATGAGATCACATAAAAAGTGATGGTGCCTGCAAATCATAATGATCAACGACTAGAACAACAATAGAAACCACAACAACAACAAGCACCTCAAACACTTGAAAATGGCGTTAGAAGATCTACCAAGATAGGTAGACCCCCTGAACAATACTCTCTTTCATTATATTACCTATTGTTGACTGATTCTGGTGAACCAGAATGTTATGAAGAAGTAGTGCAGGTAGAAACCAGGAAGAAGTGGGAGAAAGCCATGAAATAAGAGATGGACTCCTTAGCACATAACCAGACTTAGGACTTAGTCAGGTTGACTACAGGTAAAACAACATTGCAGAATAAATGGGTTTACAGGTTGAAGGAAGAAGATGGAGGTAGGAAAAGGTATAAAGCTAGACTTCTAGTGTAGGGCTTTTCACAGAAAAAGGGTATAGACTTTGATGAGATATTTTCTCCTCTTGTTAAAATGACTTCAATCAGAATTATTTTAAGTCTAGTAGTAGCTGAATATTTTCATCTTGAGCAGTTAGATGTAAAGACAACCTTTCTCCATGGGGATTTGGAGGAAGAGATATATATGCAGCAACCATAAGGATATGAGGTAAAAGGGAAAGAGAAACTAGTGTGCAGGTTGAAGAAGAGCTTGTATGGCTTAACACAGGCTCCAAGGTAATGGTATATAAATTTTGACAGGTTTATGTCTGAACAAGGTTATACTAGATGTCACTCTGATCATTGTGTTTATCTCAAAATGCAAAATGATGGGAACTATATTATATTGTTATTGTATGTAGATGACATGCTTGTTGCAGGTTCAAACATGCAGGAAATAAATGTGCTCAAAGAAAATTGGCAAACTCATTTTCAATGAAGGATTTGGGTGCTACAAAACAAATCCTTGGTATGATAATAACTAAAGACAGGAAGAATACAAAATTAACATTGTCTCAGAGTGAGTATATAGAAAAGGCGTTTAAAAGATTTAATATGCAAAATGAAGAACCAGTTAGTATAACTTTGGCTAGCCATTTCAAAATAAGTAAGGAGGTGTGTCCCAAGACTTATGAAGAAATGACTTATATGTCTAAAATTCCATATGCATCAGTAGTTGGAAGCTTAATGTATGCAATGATCTGCACAAGGCCTGATATTTCACATGCAATGGGAGTTGTAAGCAGATATATAAAAAATCCAGGGAACATTGGATGGTGGTGAAGTGGATTCTCAGGTATTTGAGAGGTACCACAAATCAAGCATTATGCTTTGGTGGTTCAAACATTGCTCTACATGGATATGTTGATGCAGATATGGCGGGTGATAGAGATAATAGGAGGAACACCACATGGTATGTGTTCACTGTAGGTGGAACAACTGCTAGTTGGGTTTCAGAACTGCAAAGTGTTGTTGCACTCTCAACAATAGAAGAGGAGTATGTTGATGCTATAGAGGCTAGTAAAGAAATGATTTGGTTACAAAGGTTTCTAGAAGAACTGGGTAAGAAGTAGGAGTTGGGCAAGTTATACAATGATAGCCAAAGTGCCATACATCTTGCAAAGAACTTTGCATTTCATTCCAAGACTAAACATATACATCTCAAGTACCATTCCATACAGTTAGTATTGGAAGATGGATAGTTGAAGCTAGAAAAGATACACACTAGACAGAATCCTGCAGATATGTTAACAAAAGTTGTAACCAGGGAAAAACTGAGATTCTGCTTAGTTTCAATTGGTCTTCAAGTATGATGAAGAAGATGAGAAATCACAAGTTCCAAAGTGGAGCCATTGCCCAGCAAATGAAGCAGCGGTGGAGTTTCTATAATCATTCTCCAAGGGGGAGATTGTTGGTTGTGGAGCCTGATTATCTTCTTTATTCAGACGTATCACCGTATTGGATCCCAGTTCGTAATGTGGCGGCAACACCGCTCGTAATATTTGCACTGCAAGGGGGGTCCAAGGGGGGCGACTGCGATCTTTGGGAGCCCCCGCTGTCGAGGGATTGGGGGCAGCGCCCTCGAAGCTAAAAATATATGTAAATTTTGTAAAATGTTGTAATTTCATAGTCAATATGGGTTGTTCATTAGGTGGAGATCTGATGGTAGAAGTTATGTTTAATTTAGGGTTTTTTGCCCTAGAAGCAACCCCTCACTATATATGAGGGAATTGTATTGCGTCTATGTAGATCTGTCTTCTGAGAGAGAAAGAGAGAGGAGATTGTGTGAGAACGAAGAGGGAATTACAATGGATCCGCTATAGGTTGTATCTCTCCCTTTTGCTGGATAATATAAAAGGAAGGATTTGT
Source organism: Pinus taeda (assembly GCA_000404065.3). Lineage (NCBI taxonomy): Eukaryota > Viridiplantae > Streptophyta > Pinopsida > Pinales > Pinaceae > Pinus > Pinus taeda. The sequence goes on from APFE030544117.1 coordinate 16,101, forward strand.
TGTTTCTCCATGGACATAGCCCAAATTGGGTGAACCACGCATATTTGTGTCTCTCTTGTTTTATGTGTTTATATTTCTGCAATATATTTTATGTGTTCCATTGGTCTGTAATATATAATTTTTCTAACATTATTGTTCCTTTATGTTCCGTTGAATTGATGATGATGATGATATTGTTCTTTCTACATAGTTACATATGCTACTGAATAATGATGTAAATATGAATAATTCTATGATGTTATGGGGTGAACTTAATTTGTTAATGATGAAATGAAATTATCAAAGCAAAGAACAATATTTCCCTACGAAAAATTAACAAGATACAGGGCACATGAGGGGTCGTTTCAGTTAGTTTATGCAGATTATGGATCTTTACTAGAAGATGAAGTTTTTATTGGGTTAGACTATCTTGGACTGACATGAGAACCACATGGATTCCCTTCACTTTCTTGAACACCTACATAAGCACCTAATGGAATTCGACTAGATAAGGGAAAGGATAGAACAACATCTCAACATTCCTACAATGATAGGGGGAACCCAAAGGACCCAAAAGCACCCATCCAGGTCATAGTCTTGAATTCATACCCCTCAACTTATGACTTATGTGTGGTGTGTCCATTGTTCTTGACCACTTATTTACAACTATTTATGTACAAGGCCACATAGGTCACTACTTCAGTGTTAGTTGGTTAATTTTGTATCTTTTAGTACACAATTGTCACTCTCCTCCTGAAGGAGATTTTATTTTTGCATCGATTAGGTCTCCCCAATGAGAAACTAACATGGATATTTACAACTCACTTTGTAAATTTCAGTTCCAAAAAATAATATAATTCACCCTAAAAAAATAAAATATTTTCATAATAATGTTTTTAAATTATATTATCATATTTTATCCTTAATATGAGTAAATTAATGAATTTTGTTAATAAAATTCATAAATTTACTATACATAAATACTTAATTAATAAAAAATTAGCTATTATAAATAACCTTTTAATTCTATGAAAGTGCATATCAAAATTAAGAATTATATAAACATGTCTACAACCTTTTCCAAAAATTTTTTATTAAAAAAAAGATTATTCAAAAATATTATATTGCGAAAAAAATTAACATATTTATGCATTATAAGTTAATTTACTTAATATTTTTTTTTAACTGCACTTAAATTTCCATTAATAAAAAAAGAAGTACATGATAGGCCACTAATCTATACAATCAAAAGGACATAATCATGGGGTGTAAAACTCTTTCCTAGACCACCAACTAAAAGTGGCACAATTGAAAAGATGTAGACATCAACATTTGATAAACCATCCCTAGATAACCAAGAATTGGGGCTACAATAAAACAATAAACATGCAATTTTTCCTCACAATGAAAATAATTGAGAGTATACAAAACAATATAACTCGAACCGACATAATATCCATAACTAGAGCTAAATTCATATCACTGGATGCGTGCTAAGACCATTCCCAAAATTTCAAAACAGTGATATACCCAATCCAAGACATCAAGAGAGAGTTTCAACAACAAATCTATAATCACCCTCAACAAATATTCGATACATCCACCTTGAACCAACAATACCCACCATGTACCAACATAGATAGGTCCACCAGAAATCAACCATGATCAGTGGTAGTGTCCCAATGGATACACATGAAATTTCTAGAGTTCAAGCATGCAAAGAGCCCAATAGTACCATCTCTAAGACAAGAAATTCTTCTGACCCAAAAACAAGTGCATAGGAAGACCATTTGAACCTTCATACACCCTTGGAATCTTGACCATAGTAACTGTGATAAGGAGAGAAAGCAAGACAAGTACACAATCCACGTCCTATGAAAGAATAAGTAAGACAAACATGTTGGGCATGGAATCCCCCCCACAGCAGGTTTTGGGGCTCAAAGCCCAAGTTTTGGTCAAAGATGGTGTAGAACTCCGCGAATTGTGGGCACAGAGTGCGAAGTGTACAATTGAGTCATAGGGTTGTTTGCCCTAAGCATTGTATTCTAAATTATTGTAAAGTTGGCCTAACCATGGTCCGCAGACTATGGGATTATATAAATAAAGAGAGGCTCTAAGTTGTAAAGTTAGTGATGAATAGCAAGAATAGTGAAGGAGTGGTTTCAGATTAGAGTAGAATTCTAAGTGTATTGGGTTGTAGTAGTAGGAAGAGGCTCTGCAACTGAGTGCGCAGAGGCCTAGTAGAGTTCGCAACTAAGTGCGCGGACCCCTGCAGCTGAGTGCACAAGGCAGAGTCAAGTCTGTAATCAGGACAAAAAGCTAATAAAGAGAAGTTGATTCCTAATTCTGTATACTTGTTGTGCTTATCTTCTTTATGTTTATGATCATTTATGTGTTTCATGCACTAATATAAATGTTGGATATGTTGTAATAACACTAAATCTTACACACATAAGCTAAGTAAATAGTTAATAAGCGAGGAACTTGGGTATTATACAAGTCACACCCCGAGCAGGGCTGCACGGAAGTCATACCACAGGTCGTGAAGGGATCGCAAGTGCGTGTAGAGATAGGTCAGACCGTGGACCTCCAAAAGCCCATCAGACATCCCAAGGGTGCAGAAACCTGGTTCTAGGACCCTCCCATACTACTTCGAGTGAGACCTCAGTCCGCGCTCCATAAATTGTTGCCAAAAGGGCCAGTAGTACTGGGATTTGCTTGGCTAAATCATCTCCGAACCGAGATCTATATAAAGGATGTCAGAAGTCATGCCACAGGAACCCTACAAAGAAAGAAATTGAAGAGTGGTTGGACAAGAAGATTCACGAGTTCACGACGCAGGAAAATATAAATCAGCTAGTATCTAAGGAGTAGTGGTTAGATCGCTACTTGTACACTGAAATCCATGAAATATTCTTTGCATCCTTTCCATCTGAGTTGTATGAGTGGATCGCAAAATTGGCAGATAGCCAGGGAAGATGTAGGCTCAACAAACCAATAGTGTGGACTCTGGAACTAGTGCTAGACTAGAAGCCTCAGAAGAGAAGATAGCGCAAGCTATGGACCACTTGCTCAATGGAATAATAGGAGGAATTATAATTGAGTTCACGGTAGACACAGTCGTCAGCTACAACAAGGCAAAGCGACATTTTCTCAAGGGACCGTGAGGTAAGTATGTTAAATCTTTGAACACTTGGATTAAAATTCTATTGTGTGAAAAGTGGGCTATGCGAATAAATTAATGTTTGGGACTACGTGGAGCGGAAGGATCTACAGAAGCAGAAGTAGTGGAGAATTAGAAAATATTCTCTTAATTTCACCCTCGTGGGAGAGCGAGGACGAGGTCGTGAAGGTTTCTCTGAGAAGTGCAGTTAATTTGATAAGACAACGAATTCTACGTTTACCACCTCCACCCACACTGCCACCCACTTCACCCCCCTCACCTCCATCTCCACCCACTCCACCTTCGCCACCTCCATAGTTTAGTATGGTGAGTACGATCAAAATACCAGTATTCAGAGGAGTAGGGAATGATGATCTGGACCAATTCTAGTTCATAGTACGAGAAGTATGGGAAGCACAGGGCATCATGGATGATAATATAAAAAATGCTACGCTGGTGAGCGTATTACAGGATCGCTCATTAACGTGGTATATCAAGCATTCTAATGACCACCCGAATGCAGGAATTATAGAGATCTAGAATGCGTTGAACAGGGAATTTGGCAGGCCAAAATCAGAGATGCAGTCAATCATCAAGTTTAAAGAGATCACGATTCTCCTAGGCAAGACCCCGTAGGATCTGGACCAAAGGCTGAAGAGTACGATCCACGAAACCAATATGACATTAACAGATGTGCAACATCACAAATGGTTTGTGGCCTCACTTATGCCACACTTAAGGATGGCGCTATCACAAAAAAAAACTTTCTACCCAGGCCGAAGCGTTGGAGATGGCAATGAGGTTGCATGAGACCCCTCTACAAGACCCTGGATTGGGAGTCCAATAGATCCACACGCAGCTATAGAATTTGTGTCTAGAAATGTAGAGTTTGAAACAGGATAGGGCACCTCGGCCAGAGGCGCGCGAGGAAGTATTGTGCATAAAATGCAAAGACCAATGCCATGACAAAGATCACTATCGCTATTCACGAACTACTTAGCAAGAGGAGGGCCAATGCCATTAAGACCGGAGGCATAGGAGGGGCTGAGCGCAGCGTTTGCATTATGATGCATGATTTTCCAAATAGGAGGAAAACATACCATGGATAATTGTCACCTGTTGCGGAAGTATACGCAAACGTCCTAGTAGTTGTTTCATAATTTTTGCAGGTCGGTAGGCCATGACGAACGCACCTGCCAAAGCTATGAGCTAATGACAGATCAGACACCTGCCTAGATGGTGGCGGCGAGTCCTTGACCCAAATGCAGAGATGGCGTGCGTTGGGTTTGAGGGGCGCACTCGAGGTCGAGGTGGAATGGGACCGGGAAGAGGTCACTGTCAAATAATTTGCTACAATTACGGAGGGCCAAGACATTATGCCCGTGATTTTATGAACCCGACTAGGATATCATGTTGGTACTGTAGTCAGTTTGATCATGAGGCAGAAGATTTCCCTTTGCTGATAGCAAAGATGCACAAAAATGGCGTACTCTAGCCCCTTTCGACCCAGAATTTACAAATGGTGAGGTCTGAAGCACGCGAGGAAGACCCAAATGTAAACATGATGCTCAAGAGCAATATGACAACGAGAGATGATAAGGGGAAGCAACAAGAAGAAAGCACGTGGGTTTTCAAGGCTCCTACAAAGGAACTTGAGTTTGATTTAGAATGCGTGAAGGAGACATTCATGGAATCTAAGAAGAGCTTCACGGAGGCCTCCACTTCAGGTACTAAGGATCAAATAGAACTAGGGATGAATACTTCCATGCTCACTACCTTTCTGGAGACATGCATGAAATTTCTGCGCAACAACAAGGTAGTGAAAGGGCTGCAGGAACTAATCACTAGGTGCGCAGGGTCAGGAGAACCATGCATGGTCCAAAAACTGGGAAAGCATGCATTGCGCACAGGAAGGGAGATGCGGTTGACTACGCAAATAGGCGAGTATGAAATGGATCAGGTAATCCCTGATCTTGGTTTGGATGTGAATGTACTACCGAAGTAATAATGGGAATGCATGGCAGACTTGCGTTGCAATGGTCCCCTATTCAATTACGAATGGTGAACCAACTAAAGATTTTTCCCATGGGAAGATTGCAAGGAGTGACAGTCGATATCGAAGGTGCAAGTGTGAAGGTGGATTTTGAAGTGATATAGATTGTTGATGACAACAATCCCTATCCCATGCTACTAGGAATAGACTGGGCTACTGATATGAACGGAGTCATAAATCTGAAGAAGCGCAAAATGACCTTTGAGAAAAAGTCACTATGCGCAGTAGTACCTGTTGGAAATAATACTGAGAGGGGGGGGTGAATCAGTATTATCAAACTCTTTTCAATATGTCTTCCTGATTTATACTTAATTTAATCTTCAGATATTGATCATTGACTTGTATGTCAATACCATATAATAATGAGCATGAAACAAGAAAAACAGATAGTCACACTAAAGAACACCAGATATAAGGTGGAAACCCAATGTGGGTGAAAACCACCTGCTGCAATATGTCTCTATCTTCTTTCAATTAGAAACTTCTTTTAGAATGATTTTGTACTGGTGCATTCCTTTACCAGTACGCAGGCTGCAACCTGCAGAGAGCTACAACCCTCTCTCGTTTTCCAGCTTCTCCTGGAAGGGA
>APFE030544137.1:0-11513 GCA_000404065.3 Pinus taeda
TATTTTTCTTCAAGTCAGGTTAATAATTCTCTTTCTGATCTTCCAGGTCACTCTAGGTGCAAGAAGAGAGCATACTCAAGAAACTATTAAACCAATAAATTTCTCTTATCTGATCCTCCAGATCACACTAAGTGCAAGAGGAGAGCATACTTTGAGAGGTTATCAATTTTCCTTCCTTGAAATTTTCTTGTATTTATATTTTTTTTAGAAATTGGCTACCTAATTTCACTTCCCCGGCAACTGCGCCAAAATGTTGGTCAATTTAGTGTGATCTAAATTTCTATTTAAAATGTCAACCCAGGGTTCGTAAACTGACGAAGTGAAGTGTACTATATATACTAGATAACCATTTCCTTAGTGTTTTTTCGTTTTGAGCTTTTTAGTTTGTTTTTAGATTTATTTTTCCCTAATGTGTGATGGCGAGGATGAAAGTGAAGTATGGAGTGTAGACGATTATGGTTTCTAAACTTGCAAGTGCTCAAAAGAAAGATTTAAAATAACTAAAATGAAATCAATTCTTAAGAGGAAATAAATGCATCAAATAGTGAACTAATGACAATGGCCCAGTATCCTTGTTGCCGAAATGAAAAGAAAGTAAAAATTAAAAACAACTCAAACTTAAAGCAAAGCAACTAATTCACACTACTTAAATTCTTCAGATTCTTTACCCTTCGGCTCAATCTACCTTGTAGGAATTAATCATGAACAAGTTAAGCAATGTGATATCTAAATGGAAAGAAAGTAAATTGCATAAAAGAAACTAATCACACTACTTGAACTCTTCAAATCCTTTATCCTTCAGCCCAATCTACCTTGGGGAAGTAATCATGAACAAGTCAAGCAATATGATATCTAAATGACAAGAAATTAAATTGCATAAAAGAAACTAGTCACACTACTTGAACTCTTCTAGTCCTTTACGATTCAGCTCAATCTACCTTGTGGAAAGCAACCATGAGTAAGGAATATGACAACTAAATCACACTACAGTTAGTAATATTATGATTTCTTGCTGATAGAGTCACTTGACCATAGAAAGAAATCATAAATTGGTGAGTAGTATGATATCTAAATAGCAGAAAAATAAATAAGAAAATCACAACTTGAAAAGGACAATGCTGAATTTAAACTTCAGAAAATGAAAGTTAACAGGAAGGACAAGATGATATCATATGCCAATAGTTATCAAAAAGATGAAAAATTGCCCGGGTTGCCTAAGAAAACCTGCAGAAAAGCACTGATCAGTTTACAGCTCTAAGAAAACAAAGGTGAAAATATAAACAGCAGAAACATCAAACAATATATTATGTACATGCTAATGATAAAAACAAAAACATAATAAAACTAAATGAAAAATTTACAAGGCTTCATCATGCAGGGGCCCTCTGCCACTTCAGCCAGTCAACCAATAATCACACGGATGAACTCAGAAAAGTCTTCTCATGTATTAAAACAACACCATATAAAAAAAAAACTGGGGTGATAGCAGCAGTTCAGAATTCACATAAACAGTTCAGAATTCACATACATATCAAATAGCTCTTTACAGCGTCCATCGACGCGTTATTTATAATGCCAAAATGCTAAAGCTAATTAACAAACTTCTACGCTATTAACTGTGTTGCTAAAGACACGTAGATCCCTTCAGCCAAGATCTAGTGTAATTTTCATCATGTTTCATAAATCTTCGGAGTGGTTGGCTGTTAGATTTAGGTCTTAGGAACGATCTCCAGGTGTGATGGTGCCTTCGTGAGCTGAGGACTGTGCCACATAACATTCACGTGCTTAAAACAGTGGCGTGCCACCGCTGGACTCTTTGGTTGTCCTCATCTTTGACCTTCGTTGACCGTGGTCTTTCATGGATTCTTTGGCTGATTTGAAGGGACACGTTCCATGTATCTGCCTCCTAGAGCTTTCCCATGTCGCTCATTTCTTCATAGGACACCTGTAGCGCAGCTTTTAACAAAATAGCTGCGGAATCCTGTGCTGGCTGCGGAAACCTGTGCTGGTTGCGGAAACTGACAAGTTTCCACAGCTGCATGAACAAAAAAAACTAAACCAAACAACATTCATAAGTATAGTCAGAAAACCATATAAAAAGTCCTTTTTAGACTATAATGCAATGATTTAACAACTGGGTGAATGAAGTGAGTGGAGAAAGAAGGCTAAGAGGGTGTATAGGAAGGTGCAGGTTTGAGGCTCAACACTTCATAAACCAATCTTGGGGGCATGGGAGGGATGAACATGCTAGCAGACACAGCAAGGGAGTCCGCAAGCTGATTTTTGACTCTAGGGATATATGAGATACAAAAACTATCAAAAGATTCCTTGAGTCTCCATACCTCATCTCTGTATGCTTTCAGCCTTGGGTTCCTTGCCTGGAATTTTTTGTTCACTTGCTAAATGATGAGATCAACATCTCCAAACACCTTTATGTCTTTGATCCCTCTATATTTGGCAGCATTTAAGCCCAATAGCAGAGCCTCATACTCTATTATATTGTTGGTGACCTAAAAAGTCAGCTTAAAATATAGATGAGTGCTTTCTTGTTTTGGAGACACCAACACCACTCCGGCTTCTGCAGTTTCCTTTGAACATGCTCCATCAAAGATCATGTCCCAAGCTTGTGTCCCTTCTTCCCCCATGACCTGAAATGTTGTTTTCTTGAGCTGCACTGAGGCCTTCTCGGATTCTTCACTTTGGAGAATACATGCCCCAAAGTCAATGTCCAAAATGGGATTATTGGAGGGGTTCTTCTCATCACTGATGATATATGCCAGATGGGCCTATCTGTACAGTATTCTGCTTTCTCCTCCAAAAACTGGGACAATGGCATAAGATAAGTCATTTTGTAATGTTCCACCCAGTCTCTTAATCCACCCTTTGGATAGCTCCATGCCAAACTTAGGGGGAACATCTACTACCACAATGTCTATCATCATGCTCTTCATTGGCAGTTGAGTTAGGGTGATAGCCAAATATTTGATTATACCTATACATTTCACCTTTCTTGAATCAAAGGAGAATAAATCGTGATATGGTCTGGTGATATCAAGGCCTAACTTTTCCATGATAGCTTTGGGCATCAGATTATGGCTGGCTCCTATGTCCAACAAACAATTGTGGAGGATTTTATCATGAATGGTCAAGGAGACATAAAATGATGGGGAAGTGTCATCAATAGGTTTAGTCATTGGGCTAAGCACAATTGCAAGTTTTTCATCTTGTAAATTCACATAGTCAGTGGAGGCTTTTGTGGCCTTTAGCTCAAGGGCATCTAGGATAGGCTTTCTAAAAACCTCACTCTTTACAAGTTCAATTAGAGGCACAAATATTTTAAGGTTCTGGACTTTTGATTCAAAACTGAAAGAGGAAGGAGACTTGTCAAGACCTCTTACCTCTTAAGCTGGTGCTTTGAGGTTGATGGGGTCAGCTGCTAGTCTTTTCTGTTTGCTGCTCTGTTGTTTTGTGGGGACAACGGCTCTTTGGGCAGGATTCTCTTTGACATTACTTATTCTGGACCTCAAATTATATCTTTGTTGGTCTTCATTCTGTAGCACAACTTCTCTGTCCCACTCTTGACTGATCTGGTCCTGGAGTAATGACTCTTCATAAGCAACCAATGTCAAAAAGGCATCACTTCCCTTGTCTTCCATGCAATGAATCTCATCCTCTTCATCAAATTGTTCCTCCTCCATGACTATGTTCTGGAAAGGATTTTTAACCCATTGTTCTTCACTGGCCTCTTTGCACCTCTGAATGACCTGGAATTGTTCATTTGCTCTTCTGAATGGATTTGGATTTCTAGGAGCAAATGTGTTTGGAGTCTGTGCTTTCCCAGAGTTCTGCTCAACCTTCAGTTTGGATATTTCAGTAGCCAATGACTCTATCATTTTAGTCATTTTATATAATTTTGGTTCTGAAGATGAAGTAGAGGAATAAGAAGCCTCACCTCTCTACCTCCTTCTATCAGCATGACCTTTGAGTTTCTCTGCAACCATGACATTGGATTCCACCTCTAGGGTTGCATCTTGCATTTCAGCTAGAGTGGCACATCTTCTTTCTCTTAGTAGCAGGAAAAAATCAGAATCAAAAGCATTAGCATAAGTGACTTTGGAAGAGGTGGCAGTAGGCTTTACTTCAGTTGGTATCTTACTATACATACGATTGAATCTTTTATTAAAATCAGACAATGATTCCCCATTTTCCCTCTTGAGGTTGCCAAACTCAGTATGGTAATATAGCAAGTCTTTATTATGTCCCCAATGCTTTAAGAACACATCATCTAATGCTTCATTGTCTACTATAGACCTAGGGGTCAGCTCTCTGAACCATTTTCTAGCCTCTCCATCAAGGCTTTGGACAAATACCGTCATCCACACATCATCTTCACTAATATCTAGGTTATCAGCGTAGCTATAAAAAGACTAAAGGTGTTCTTCAGCTATTACTCCCTCTGTACTAGTGAACTTAGGCATGTATTTCTGATATTCACCTACAGGCATGGCATTGAAAGGAACAAGTAGAACTAGCAGCTATGATTCTTTCCATTTTGGTAGGTGCTCGTGGGCCTGCCATGACTGCGATGGATGGGAGGGTACTGGTCGTTTGGATGATAGAAGGTTGAGAAATGAATGACAGGGTAGAAGGAAACTGATGGACTATAGGGGAGGTTTCCTTTGGACTGAGATCCAAAGGGGAACTTATTAAACAAGGAGCTTTATGAATCTTTGGGAGTATTTCTTCACTGATAATGCTAGGCTCTATATTTTCAACAGGTACATTCTCAGCTACGAGCCTTTCTTGCAGAGATACATAAGTTTTTTTAGGCTTACCTAATCTTGATGCTCCTTTTGTGATGTTTTTCTTTACTTGACGATCTTCTCAGGGTCAGGAACTGAGTCAACTGGTGATTTCTTAGGATTTCTCCGAGTATGCCTCACAAACTAAGCTAGCACTGTGATGTGGAGTCACCAAATGGTTGGTCCTCCAGTAGAGTCGCCAGATAGATGATTACAACCAAAAAATGTGTCTAGACTTTGTCTATCATCAAAGCTAGATCTGTGTCATTCTCTCAGGGAAGCTGAGCTTCAATCTCCTCTCCCTGGCAACAGCGCCAATTATGTTAGGATTCCATGAAACTCTCCTAGGTTGTAGCTCAGAGATGCTTGGTAACATATAAATTCAACTTATTGTTGCAAGGTTGCAGGCTCAATGGAAGGACTAATGCTTGTGCAAGACAAATAACCACTTCTATTTTGCCTCACTCCAAAAATGCGTGAACACCCCTAGACTACAAGGCTTTAGACCACCAAATGCTTACAGTTTAGATATTGGGTGAATACAAAGAATATTGACCACACTAGCAGATGCAAAAGACCATGTGATGGCTGACTACAACTAGTAAGAAGCCTGTAAATCTATTCTACTAATGCACAGACAGGATGACAGCTCTCTTGCACTAGATGGAAAGAAACCTCGGTAACCTATTCAATGATACATTCAATAATCTAACACATAGATAGGATGACAACTCTCTAGTGCTTACCTCAAAGACCAAGAATACAACACATCAGGCACAGCTTAGAATAAATGAAAATGGAAAGTGAGCAGTTACTAGCAAAAGAAGTTTGTATTAGCTGAAAATGAAGATGAGATGCTACAAGTGACAAAATATCTATAGTCTCCAGAAGTTGAACCTTACATCAAAATACAAACCACCAACCATCAACCCTGATTACATCTTGTTTGTGGGTATTTATAGATTTTACATTACAAGGGCACTTGGCCATTTAGGTATGGAGGGGTCATAATTGACCACCAATTGCATTTAACTACCCGATGGAGTCTCTAACTGTGTTTTCTTGTTGTAGTGGATGAATCCGATCCTTTCTGGTGTTGTGTTGCCTGTTAGGAAGTTGGAGTGCTCGTACCAGTGAAATTCCATAACTGATAAATGAAGTTATAGGGTTGTGCTTTCTCCCTTGCACCCTTGGCCATACTATTTATTAAAGATGGTTGTTGCAGGCGACTGTGAATGGTACTGGAAAGTTGGTCACCTTCCTCCTCCAGGAAAACAGAGTGGTCAAAGGACATGGAATGCATGGGGGAGTGGACAATAGGTATGAACGGAAAGGATGGTCGCCGGATTGGGGAAACGGACGGCAGAGATGGCTCGACAGAGGATATTTACCGAGATGGGAGCGGGTTGAAATTGGGTAATTAGATCTTAGGCAGCCAGATCAAATAGTGATCAGAAGATGGAGTTGTGTGGGAGTTTAATGGGCGGATGGTTTGACCGGGTGGTAAATGGTATTGGTGGCACCGCCTTTGGGCTTAATGAATTAAAAGGATGAGGTCACACGATACCACTCATCGATCGACACGTAGCAACAAATGAGAGAGAAAAACTGCTCTCATCACACGCTAACGTTCTATTGATTGGACAACGCAATAAGTGTGAAGGTCGTTGGACATTTTCGGAAGTGATCGTACGGTGGAGGAATCATCACGCAGGTTGCTTTATCAGGTGTGACGGGAGCCATTGGATCAGTGGGGCGATCAACGATGGTGATTAAGAAAGGGGTTTATGAGCACGCGGGGTTATATGGGTGAGGTTCTACGGTGGGCTTAGGCCTTTGTGCTCGAGGCTTTAAAGTGAAAGGGGTTTATGTCGGGTTTAGAAGAAAAACAGAGGAAACAGAGGTAAAGGAGAATAAGTGAAGTCAACAAAGGAAGGAGAATGTGACTGATGTGGAATCCTTTTGAGCACAACCAAGAAAACTGAGCTTGTCTCTGATCTTAGGAAATCATCATTATATACAAGAGCTAACAGGTATTATGACTTCATAGACTTTGTTGGTATTTTTTAGCAGACTTTGAAAAAAAAAACAAATTTTCTCCATCAACCCAAATAAGGAACTATTCATTAGTTCTTTATTAGAAAAAACATTACCAGAAGTAGGTGAATTTAGCATGTTAGCTAAATATTGTTGAGAAATTTCAAGGAATACTTGACCATTGGTGGGACACATAATGTTTCCTTACTTTTGGTGTAAATTGTTAGTGAGTAGCATGATAGTATCCAGATCAAAATTCACAAATGGCAAGGTCACCCAAAGAATTCCAGTCTTTATCATACATTCATTTGTTCTACAACTAATACCAGTCTCTAAATATTTTCCCAAAGTATATAAATGTCATTGTTCATTTTTTTTTTTATCTTTGATATGTTCCAGAGGGTCGATTAAAACTTCCTTTGCGGAATTTAGAGCCATTATCTCCTCATGGCCTCAAGAAAAGAAATCTAACGACAATGCCTACGCTTAAATGTAGGATTTTTTGTACTTATTCCAAGTGTTTTTACTTCACTTCCTAATGACAGATTAGAACATTCTAGGAATGACTAGAAACCATAGCTCAATAGTCATGGAAATGAAAATTTTCAAAATAAAATTAAACTCTTGTGTGCTCTGTATTTACCACACAATATGTCACCTTCCCTTAACATGAATTAGGTTTTAAATGCAATGAGACTAGTATTTAATGTGGGAATTTAGAGGGTAAGTTCCTCAGATAGAACACCAAAGGACACCACTCACAAATAGATCACCAATATTCTTGACGTGGTTAAAACCCTCAAAGAAGGAAACAGTCCACGGCCTGAGCCAACACTGCCACTTCAGGCAATTTATTAATAAAAGAAAGAAAATTTACATGAGATTTTCTCATGAATGGTCACCCTACAAATGACCCTCCATGCTCTTTAAATAGACATCATGGACCAATCGGGTGTTAAGCCATGGATCAAGTGTCAGTAATGTTGAGGAAAGAATGAACTGTAGACCACTTCATGTCTAGAACATATTGTGACTGTCGGATTATAAGTTACAAATGTACATAGTAAAGAAACACACTTTAACTAATTCTACACTAGACCAAGTTATACTTAACTATGTCCTATGTGTCGGAATATCCTAACATCCCCCCTTAAGAACAACTTGGGATAGGATTGAAGGATGTAGAAATATGGCACAATAGGATAAGGAAGGAGGAATTAGAGCCTATTCCCCCTTAGTGACAACTTCTTGAACTCCAACCATAAAATGAAGTTTAGTCAACTTCACCTTTGTGAGAGCCTTTGTAAAGATGTCTACAACTTGATCATCGGTTGAACAATAATGCACTTCAAGAACATGGTCATGAATGGGAGTTCTGATGAAGTGCATGTGTAGTTCAATTTGTTTCTTGCACTAATGTTGGAATGGATCTTTTCATAGTTGAATGGCAGTTTGATTATCACACCAAAGTGTTGTCGGATGCTGATGTTGAAAGCCAAACTCTGACATGATCTAATAAATTCATAGGGTTTCCTTACTGGCTTGTATGGCGCCACGATACTTTGCCTTTGCTGAAGAAAGAGAAATTGCACTTTGTTTCTTGCAAGCCCATGTAATAGGTCCAGAACCAAGCATGAAGACATAACCTGTAGTAGACTTTTGATCATCAGGGTTACCAGCCCAATCGGAATTAGTGAAACCAACCAATAGAGGAGATGCTTCTGTACTGTAATGAATCTCAAACTAAACTGTACCTCAAACATAATGAAGTATTCTTTTAGCTGCTTTCCAATGACTTTCAAGTGGGTTTTGCATAAACCAAGCAATAAGGCCAACAACAGAGGAAAGGTCAAGAGGAGTATGGGTCAGATACAAAAGTTTTCCTACAAGATGACGATATAAGGTAGCATCAAATTCAAAGGAAGTACAAATGATTGAAAGTTTGGCTCTAGACTGAAAGGGAGAAGGGGTTGGCTTACAATTTTCCATGTTAAATGGCGTAGAAGATCACAGGCATACTTGGACTAGGAAAGGGAAATACCTTCCTTGGATTGCAAGACTTAAAGACCAAGAAAATAATGCAAGTGTCCTAAGTCTGCCATTTCAAACTTATTTTTAAGGTTGGACTTCACATGGTTTATATGGTTGGGACCACTACTAGTAAGGATAAGATCATCAACATAAAGAACAAGAATGATAAGAGACTTACCCACTTTCTTGGTGTAGATAGTATTGTCAGAATGACACCTAGAAAGGCTAATATCTAAAAGAAAGCTAACCATTTTGGCATACCAAGCTCGAGGGGCTTGCTTGAGACCATAAAAGAATTTCTTAAGCCGACATACAAGGCTAGAGTTTGTTTGTATAAATCTAGTAGGTTGCTCCATATAGATTTCTTCATGCAAGTACCCATGCAAGAAGGAAGATTTAACATCCATTTGATGGACTTCCCATTTGAAAGAGGTAGAAAGGGAAAGAACAAGGTGGATAGAGTTCATTTTGGCAACAAGGGTGAAGGTTTCAGTATATTCAATGCCTTCAAATTATGAAAAACCCTTAGAAACAAGACGAAATTTATGCTTATCAACTTTTCCATCTGGTCCATACTTGGTTTTGTAAACCCATTTGCATCTATCGAGTTTTCGTCCCTTCGAAAGAAGAACAAGATACCATGTATCATAGCTACATCACGTTCTGGATGGACTGAAGCTTCTGCAAAGGTGTCAGGATCATAATTAGCTGAAGCTTGAGCTAGAAAAGAGAGGCTCTATCCAACTGAGAACGTGTACATCGTTGATTTGTAGGATCACCTGCAAGAGAATATACTGCATCCTGAGTAGCACGGACCCATTTTGGAAGCTGAGAAGCTGAAGGAGGATCCTGAGAAGGTGGGGGAGGATTATCGTCCTCGTTGCCATCATCTGAAGAAGAAATATTTTTCAGAAGTAGAAGGGATAGAGAGAGGTGGCACATTTGTTGAACTAGGCTCGTAGGCCGATATATTTTCAACAAAAATTAAATCTCTTCTAATGGTAACATTTTTGGACTTAAGTGGAATAAGTTTACATCCTTTGACATCTTCAGAATATCGAACAAAAATACATTTTTCACTCTTAGGTTCTAAAGCTTTATGTTTCTCATCTAGAATATGGGCCCATGCTACACTTCCGAAAACATGAAAGCGACTTACATCTCGTTTAATTGAGCTCCATGCTTCTTTTGGAGTGATATTCTTTAAAACCTTAGAAGGAGTGCAATTTACTAGGTATTTTCACAATTAATTGCTTTTGCCCAAAAATTAAGACTAAGTCCTTTAGATTGAAGCATGCAATTAGCCACTTCCTTTAAGGTGCGATTCTTCCTTTTAGCTACACCATTTTGTTGTGCAGTATATGGAACAGTATGTTGCATTTGAATTCCATTCTTAGTGCAAAATTTGATGAATTTGTTGTTAACATATTCCCTACCATTATCATATCTTAGTTTAAGAATTTGATGTCTAGATTGTTTTTCAACAAAGGCCGTAAAAGCCAAGAACATGTTAAATAATTCACTCTTGAGCTTTAAGAAGTATACCCAAGTGCATCTGGAGAAATCATCAATGAAATTTAAGGAATACTTGCAGCCATAGAATGAAACAGCTGGAAGTGGACCACATAAATCACTATGCACAAGTTGTAAAGGGGTTGAGGCATGCCAAGAGGCACATTTTTCAAAACTATCTCGATGATGTTTTCCGAGTATACATCCGGAACAAACACCATCTCTGTAAGATGCCATAGGAAGACCTATCACCATATTTTCGTTACAGAGATTTTGAAGGGAGCGATATTTTAGGTGACCAAATCGCTCATTCCAAAGTTTGCTCACTTCATCATTATGAGCAACAAATACCGAGGGAAGAGTTGATGACCCAATGTTGTTAAACTTATACAAACTTGTAGAATCATCTACAATGCCAGTAGCTAAAATCTATTTAGGATCTCTTAGGTCCTTAATTACAACATCGTGAGGTGAAAATTCAAAGATTTTACCTTCACTTGAATGAGTTATCTGATATACAGATAGAAGGTTGCAGGATAAATTTGGAACACATAATACATCATTAAATTGACCATTGTCTAGATGAATAATTCTAGTCCCTACAATACTAAGAGATCTATCATCACCAACATATATATTTTTGGTGTTACAATCATTTAAATAGGAAAACATGGCTTTGTGTTTGGCCATGTGATAAGAAGCTCCATAATCAACTAGCCACTCATTAGAATGAGAAGAAGAAGACACATTTCATGCATAAATAGACCGAGATTCTTGACAACCACATGTAGAAAGTGTTATTCCTGAAGATAAACTTGAAGTTGAAGAGTGCTCCAAGTGGATGTTATGCTTCTTCATTGCTGCTTCCAAGGCTCCATCTTCTTAAAGTGTTTGGATTCTAAGTGGCCATCTCATTTACAAAAGTGGCAATGTCTATGAATCTTCTTCCCTTTGTTTTTATTTTCCTTATCATTTTGTTGAAATGATATTTCATTTTGAGACTGAAATTGCTTAGGACCATTCCTTTTAGGATATTGCTTCTTAGGATTCTTTGAATTTGGTTGTTTCTAGGCAGCTAAGGCTTTCTTAAAAGAGTTTCCAAGATTAAGAAGAGCAAGATGTAAGAGTTTT